>WAAG01018131.1:0-15618 GCA_013390105.1 Tichodroma muraria | reverse complement strand
TTTTTTTTTCACGTTGCTGATTTATTGTTTGTTTGTTTTCAAGCAAGACAGAAATAAAATTAACTTTCCCATATGGAGAACACCAACCACAGAGCACTTGTGTCTGTGCAGTACAAATGCTCAAGAACAAACTGCTTCTCCTCATCCAGCATGCAGAGTGCATATCCCAGGCTGTGCGGGTAGAAGCTTAGAGCTTCAGTCAGATGAAAGATAATAAAATGAGCTTGGGCCTCATTAACTTACCCTGTTGATGTGAATATTAACATAGATTAAAATCCAAGCTCCAAAAAGAAAATGCAGTCCCAGCTCTCATCACAGGCAAACTGCAAGCAGTAATAACTTCCTTGAATTAATTTACTTCATCATACTCTAAAGCTACAGTAAGACACTCAACATAAAGGCCTTCTTTACATGGTTTTGGAAGTTTTATAGCCAAGTGCAATTTCAAGAATTAAATCTCTGGTTATGCACTTTGTTTATGGCTTTGATGAATACCCTGCTGCTTTGGCTTCATATCAAGAAAGAGTCTAGGAAGGCATTTTTCTTTCTTTCAGGACCAAGTTCAGCTTGGTATGCACAAAAACATTTATGAACATATCAGAATTTAGACAACCTTGCTCAAATTAATTTAATGGGGTGTATTCAAAATGATGAAAAGATGTTTCTCATTAATTTCTCTCTCTTCTGGAATAATGTTTTCCTTTTACTGATGTTCAGTTCTTTTACTCTGTTCTAAATAGATGTTATATTACCTTCATTACAGTTACATTATTAGCACTACACTAGTTATGCAAATAAGGACTCTTCATCTTATTTTTCTCCTCTGCTATTCCTACAGGGGATCTGTGTTTACAGTGTAGTCTTTGTACTTATGTAAGAAAAACTAAGGTGGAGGGAAGAAAGGAACTGCTAGGTTTTTCACTTATACTACAAACTTCATGTTTATCATGGATGTTAAAAAATGTGTTTAACAACAAAGGGAAAAGCATTTATGGAGATCATTCATACCTCCTAAAATTCAGTCCATTCTTCAACTGTCCCTTAGACAAGCATCACCCTGCCCCTGGTATAAGTTCAATGTATTAAGTGGTCATCAGAAATCCTCATCCAAAATCTTTAGGCCATTTTTTAGCTTTGTTAATCCCAGTCACCAGCTTAATATTTAAAAAGTGCTTTCCCCAGAATCCACTGCCTCATTTGACTCCTGTCATAAGATTTGTCTGCCACACCACATGACACTGCTCTGTTCTTTCCTGACACAGCTGACATGGAAAGACACGGAAGATGAGTTTACTCTCCAAATCCCCATGCTGAACCGATGGACTCCCTTGGCCAAGGGGATTTCTTCATCATGGAACTTACCCCACTCTTTGGGATTTGTCTGCCTATTTCTCCATCTGCATTCAGGGCTGTAAGCTGCCCCTTGTGAACTGTGGTGGTCTTAAGAGAGACATCTGTTCCTGCCTCTGTGACAGAGATATTTCCTGCCAGTAGCTTGTACTGTAAGTAAGCTTGTCCCTGTAAGATAGCATTAACCCTGCAGAAGGGTAGAACAGCAGATCATATGATTCTCTGGCATGTGTTTATTTAATTGGCAAAGATTGATTTGGATTGTTTTGGTACATCAAGCTACACACTGCTTTATGCACTGTAGTTTCCATTATATTTAGAGCACAGATCACTGGCTAAGCCTACAGTGGATGTCTCTGCTGATGACAGTCTTCTGTCATACCTTCTTTCTGACACTGGTCCCGACGCAGTTGCTGTGGGCAGAGCTGCACCTCCCCAAAGACAATCCTTTCTGCATAAAAAACATCCCACAATCTGCTAAATTGCTTTTGCACGTCAGGCAGTCATTTGGCTACCCATAAATTACATTATTCCTTCTTGCTCTACCTAGCATTCTCATGTTTCTTCAGTTCTCTTGGTGAGAGCTTCTGCCTTCAAGAGCTAAAAAGTCTATTCTACTTTTCTCCAACCCCTCAATTTCATCTTTTTGGTTTCTTTAGTGGCCAAACCTGCCAGTCACAATTGCCAAGTGCCTCAGGCCACCTAATAGTTCACTAGATTGCTGACTGAACCCTTATTTTGCCAGTGAAGTGGCAAGAACGAAAACCAAGAACAAAACTTCTGTCAAAGGAGATGTAAGCCAGTAGATCAGTGTTATTATTGCTATACAGGCCATGTTATCTGCATTTTCTGAGTGATGACTCTGCTGTCAAGACTTACTGGGTTGTATTTTGGCACCTCTAAGCTTGGTTTAGCTATGGCTGCAGAATCACTAAACGGTGTTATCTGCTTAAATTGTTCTTTAGCTCTAAGCTGGCAGGTTTCAGTGTATATGGTAAAGGACTAAGACAGTGATTGCAGTGTAACTACTCTTGAGACTGGCCAAACAGATGAGCAAGGTACAAAGATAACCTCCCCAAGCCAACCCAGGGTTGGAGGAAGGCAGCCCCCTTCCACACCCGGGAGGAAGGGAGTCTACTCCCACTTCTGAACTCCTGGTGAAGAATTTCTGTGACCAGCAGCTCACCTCAAACACTTTCTTATAAAGGAAATCTGGTACTCTTGACCTTCATGGCTCAGAGGGGCACAGGAAAAGTGTGTGCAAAAGCCCACATAAGTTTCGTAATACAAAAATACGAAAAGTGCAATTTTTTCATCGGAAGTCATTCAGTCATTTGGAATATCATGTGTCTGATGGTCTTCTCCCATCTCCCAGAATTAGCACAAGAGAAAGAGAGAGCACGGAATTCACCAGCTCGTGTGATATGCAAGGTATTTTTTGTGCAAAGTCTTTATCCTGATAGTTACATAAACTGAATGATTCCATGCTCCCTGAAATCGCCATAGAAAAGGCTGACAATGAAAAGTGCTTTCCTGTTCCTGCCTCAGCACTCACCATTATTTTCCACCATTATATTTATGCCAGTTCATCTTAGGTTTACTCTAGTAAAACAAATTCATCTTGTCTATAAGGGAGAACAGGCTTTTGCCTTATTCTGATCATTTTTAACCAACGTTCTAGACAGGAGCAAGTATCTGGAAATTAAAATATAGTAAAAAACCAAAAATAAAATAAGAAAAAAGAGGACTAGGAATACCTGAAGAAGGAAAAAAGAATGGTTTTCCCACTCTTTCTCCTTGAGAGAAAATATTTTTACACGTGGTTTTTAGATCAGCCTGAGCAATGTCTCAAAAATGTAGAAAGAAAACAAACAAAAATAAGAAAACAAACCAAAACCAAACACAAACAAAAAGCCACACACATACATTACAAGAAAAAAAAAAGCAACAGTTACCACCACTTGCCTACTCTCCACCCCCAGTGGTTATGCTGGTCAAACCTGTCACTGGCCAAAACAAATTACAAGCAGAGGGAGAAGACAATTCAATATTGAATCATGGTTATTTCATATGGTTTACCAGATGGAAAACTATAAATCAGGGTGAGGGTTTACTGCAAAACAAACAGTCTGGAGAAGGGGGAAAACATATGCATAGATGCATATATTAAAAGCAATTCAAGAAAATCAATTTAGAAAATGACAGGCAATGAAGAATAAGTTTCCACATTTTTTCCAATCAAAACTTTACATTCGAAACTGTTCTCTGGATGTATTGACAATTTGCGTACATATAAGTACTTTGATTTTACAGTGCAGAGTTAAACCTCCCTGCTGCCAAACTTGGAACGTTGAAGTCCTATGTGCAAAGTTAATATGGAATCATAGACTCACTAAGATTGGAAAACACCTCCATGATCATTGAGTCCAACCTTTGAGTGACCGCCATCATTTCAACTAAACCATGTCACTAAGTGCCTCATCCAGGTGTTTCTTGAACACCTCCAGGGATGGTGACTCCACCACCTCCCTGGGAAAGATTTTGCAATGCTTAACAACCCTTTCTGTGAAGAAATTCTTCCTGATGTCCACCCTGAATCTCCCCTGGCACAAGTTGAGGCCATTTCCTCTTGTCCTGTCACTAGTCCTTTGGGAGAAGAGAGCAGCCCCCACCTTGCTACAACTTCCTTTCAGGGAGTTGTAGAGAGTGATAAGGTCTCCCCAGAGCCTTTTTATCTCCTGCCTACATAACTCCAGCTCCCCCAGCCACTCCATATTGGACTTTACTCTCCAGACCCTTCACCAGCTCTGTTACCCTTCTCTGGACCCACTCTAGCACCTCAATGTCTTTCTTGTAGTGAAGGCCCCAGAACTGGACACAGGATTTGAGGTGTGGCCTCACAACTGTTGAGTACGGGGTGACAGTCACTGCCCTGGTCCTGCTGGCCACACTATTTCTGACACAGGCCAGGATGTAATTGGCCTCCTTGGCCACCTGGGCACAGGATGGCTCATGTTCAGCCACTGTCAGTCAACACCCCCAGGTCCTTTTCCACCAGCAGGTTTCCAGCCACTCTGCCCCTGTAGCACTGCCTGGGGTTGTTGTGACCCAAGTGTGGGACCAGGCACTTCACCTTGTTGAACCTCATATTGCTGGCCTTGGCCCATTGATCAAGCCTGTCCAGACCCCTCTGCAGATCCTTCCTGTCCTCCAACAGATCAACACTGGGTGCTATCTACACTCACTAACTTAATCTCCTCATACAGATATTAGACAGGATTGGCCCAAATACTGAGTCTTGGTGAATGCCACCAGTGACCAGCCTCCAACTGGTCATGACTCTCTGGCCTGGCCATCCAGGCAGTTTTTCACCCAGCAATGAGTGCACTCATCCCAGCCATGGATTTCCAGCTTTCACAGAAGAATGCTGTGGGGGACAGCAACCAAAGCTTTACTGAAGTCTAGGCAAACATATCCACAGCCTTTTCATCATCCACTACAGGGGTCACATGCTCATTTAAGCAGATCAGGATGGTCAAGAAGGAACCGCTTTTCCTAAACCTGTGCTGGCTGGGCCTGATCCCCTGGTTGTCTTGTCCATGTGATTGTACTCAAGATGGTCTTCTCCACAGCCTTCCCCAGGCCTATACTTCTCTGGATTCTGCTTCTGCTTCGGACACTTCCTGCAGATGGGTGTCACATTTGCTAATCTCCAGGTGTCTGGGATCTCCCTGGTTAGCCAGGACTGATGACTGATGCAGTGTGGCAGTTCTGTCAGCTCCCTCAGATGCTCGGATGAATGACATTTGGTCCCATAGACTTAGGAGTGTCAAAGTGGCTCAGCAGGTCACTAGCTACTTCCCCATGAATTGCAGGTCATCTATTTTGCTCCCTGTCTCTGTGTAGAAGCTCAGGGGGCTGGCTGCCCTGAGGATAGCCAGTCTTTCTGCTAAAGACTGAGACAAAGGTGACATTAGATACCTCAGGTTTTTTCCTCATCCTTGCTGACAATGTTCTTCCCTGCATCCAATAAATGATGGAGATTCTCCTTGCCTCTTTATTTATTGTTAATATATTTATAAAAAATCTTTTATTATCTTCCTTAGCAGTGTCCAGATTGAGCTCTTGCTGAGCTTTCACCTAGTTTTCTCTGTACATATTCTAACGACATCCTTGTATTCTTCCTGAGTTGCCTGCCCCTTCTCCCAAAGGTCATAAATTCTGGTTTTTTTCCCTGCATTGCAGCAAAATCTCCCTGTTCAACCAGGCTGATCTTCTTCCTCACTGGCTCATCTTTCAGCAGAAAGGAACAGCCTGCTCCTGCGCCTTTAAGATTTCCTTACAAAAGTAACTCCAGCCTTCCTGGACCCCTTTGTTATTAAGGACTGTTTCCCAAGGGACTCTTTAAACCAGTGTCCTGAACAGTCCAAAATCCACTCTCAGGAAGTTCAGGGTAGAGGTTTCGTTGATGCCCCCTCCTTACCTCTCCTAGGATTGAAAACTCTCTCATTTCGTGGTTGCTGTGCACAAGACCGCCTCTGACCACCACATCTCCTACCAACCCTTCTCTGTTTGTAAACAGCAAGTGTAGCAGGACCTCATTCCTGAAGGCTCACTTCCCAGCTGCAACAGGAATTTATTTTCCACACACTGCAGGAACCTCCTAGACTGCCTCCTCTTCACTGTGTTCAGTTTCCATCAGAAGATCCAGAAAGTTAAAATCTCCCATCACCCATATTCTTGAGCTGATAAGACATTTTGCATAAATATTATTTTGATTTTATAATGTAAGGATATTTTGACAGGATGTTCTGCGTTCATATATTTTTTATAAATTGCTGCTCTTTTGGTAAAGCAGAAATGTGGGGTGAGCAACAGCAGCAAGTGGTTACAATTTCCCATCTCGCTACTACACAGCATACCGGGATTTATAGCTAACTTCACCAACAGCTTTCATTGTCCTGCCTTTTTACATTTTCCTTACTCTTTTATTGTTGGGGAGTTTTTAATCATTAACTTCAAATTGACATCCTTGGGCCAACTCAGTTTTAATTTAGGAGTATGAAATAAAAATAGCTTCGTGAGACAAGAATTATACAAATGAGAAATGAGCATATGGCAAAACCCAAGCCCTTTTAGCTGCTCTTTGAATGTAATATGATTTATAACAGTGAGGTTATGTGGTAGAGTTTAGAGTGCAAAGCTTACTAAATAATGAATACAGTGCTTCCATGTAATTTTGTTGGCAATGGCCCTGGGCAATTTTAATTAGCTTCACCTCCCATTAACAGCAAGGACAGCTATGGATGCGCAGCCTTCCTACAAGAGCTCTGCAAGTTGACTTATGTAGATTTAATTTTTTTGCTATCAAAACACATCACCACCAGCACAAAGGAGCACGGGGGAGCAATGACAGGCAGCCAAACCCCAATATTGTAATCAGATGGAGCAGAGCACCCTGACCTGGTTATTCCCAGGTTCAGTCCACTGTCCAGGTATGAAACCCATCATCAAGATGAGTTTTGGTGGGAGAGCCCTTCTGGATAGCCTTACAGACTGAGGGGGTGTTACCGCCTTAAGGGATGTGGAATTCATTGAGGCATGCCAGGGAAGGGCATGCGGGGATTTTGCAGGACTAAGATTTTAAGGGAGGAACAGTGAGGGATCAAGGAGGTTTCAGGGAAATAAGCACAGAAACCACCCCTCAAGAAATAGGACAAAAGCAGCCGATTGTGTGCAAACAGGTAATTGCTCAGCACACTCACCTGGCCATGCCCTATGCCTGACTGCAATAGCCCATCCTGTCTTCTCATTAAACTCTATTTCTATTTTCCTGGGTGAGGGCCTCTCTGGATTGTGTCCATGGAGGCCCAAGTACCACTGATCAGGCTAGGAGACGGTGAAGAGCAGAAACCCCTTTGTCTGGGATGTCAGCAACTGGAGAAACTGGCACACCTGCAGGCATGCATGGGTGTGTAGAGTGTTATACAATCGCTGGAAAACATGGAGTGAGACTGGCCAGTGAGCAGGGTGAGTCCTGGCATCCAGGTCTTGCAGCAGCCAGAAGTATGGGTTGGGCAGCAGAGAGACCAGGAGGTCTGAGAGCTGGCAGCTGGAGGGATCAGGAACCCAAAAATGACTATTGGAGAGATTGTGGCATCTGGAGGTTGGCTCAGACACATCTTTGCACGTTGTGTGCCAAAGGCACTGGAGAGCAGAGGATCCAAGGACCATTTGCTGGTGTTGAGGGTTGGGTTTCTTTCTTACAGAATTTTCTCCCATACGTTGCTAGGGAACTAATTACTGGGTACTTATGGGTACTCAGGAAAGACAAAGGAGGTGGCCGAAGTCAGGGGAGAGGGTGGCACCCGAACTTCTCTGCTCTCTGGGGGAGCTGCTCTCTCGGAGGGAACAGCGAGGCTGTTGGTTTTCACTGTGGGGAGATTTCCCCAGCACCGCTGGAGCCCAGCTCAGAGTGACCCAGCACCGTCTGTCCGTGTGTGCCCGGGAATTCGGATCCTGCTCTCTCCCTGCTCTGCTGGAGCCGCGCTGCCGCGGTGCCCGCGCCCGCCGTTCCTTCGCTCCTGCTCTGGTTTCCCCAGGCCGTGTCCCGCTCCCCCTCCTGCTGCCGGGACCTTTCCACAGCTCCAGCAATCCCCACCGAGCTCCTGACACATCTCGTGCTGTGACACCCTGGGCTTTCTGCCCACCCCGGCCGCTGTGACTGTGACTGCACCAAAGGGGAAAGTGCCCGCGGTGAAAGACTCACAGGGCCCTGATTCCTTCTTGTTGATAACGCCAGAGTTATTGATGTTATTTTATCTGGTTATGTACAATAGTAAAGAACTGTTATTCCTATCCTTACATCTTTGCCCGAGAGCCTTCAATTTCAGGATTGTAACAATTCGGAGGGGGGAGGTTTTGTATTCTCCATTTCCACAGGGGCTCCTGCTTCTCCTGGCAGATACCTGTCTTCCAAAGTAAGACAGCTGGGTAGTCTATGGGTCTAAGGGAGTGTCTGGAGAGATCCCTAGTGTGCCTCTGTGTGTCTGAGCACCAGCATTGGATAGCCACAGATGCCATCTGTCCCAAAACTTGGGGTGATCTTGGTTCATCTGCTGATAGATGTACAAACAGTTGCTTCTTTACGCGCTTTGCCAACAGTGGGAATTTTTGTCTGGATGCATTACCCAGGATGTTTAGCCCAGGATGTTAAACCAGACCTCATCTCTGCCAGGTCTGGAGTTAGTGCCAACCTGTTGTTTTCGTCTGTGTTTATCTCATGGCAAAGTCCTTCCATGACCTTAAAAGTGCTTGAGACAGGGAACCGTGCTCTCCCAAGTCCTTACAATTCCCTGTGTGCTTGCAGGACATACCTCCCAGTCTGGCTGCTGGGGACATGGGGCTGCAAAAGCAGCCTCACCTCCATCTGGCTACCAGATTTGGCAGCTCTTGACAATTTCCTTCTGAGACGGCAGCTGAAGGGTGTAAACAGCCCCCCACATCATTTCCTCGAGGAAAGATTAACAGGACATCTTGCTACTAACTCAAGGTCAGACAGCAGCTGTCCTCTGACGCTGACACTTGCCTGTCTTGGTGGAATCAGTGACATTTATGTCTCTTGTTATTTTCTGAAGGCTGGTGTTCACCTACAGCATTAGCCTCAGCTGCAGTTCCAAAAAGGCATGGTTTAAGGAATGAGTTTGGAATCCTTTGTCCTTAACCACTTAGCTACTGCCACACAAAGAGATTGCATCATTTCTGTTCTTATGCCCATTTACCTCCTCTGTCCCACTAGCCAGCTTCCAGCTCAATACGTTTTCCCTTCAGTGCAGAAGCCTTCTGGCAAATCACTACAATGAGCCCAAGAAATTGCTGTAACACCCAGAGAACAGTGTGCCCCAGGAGCCCCTCGCCTCTTTGCTGCCTCTGCCTGCCATGCTGGTGGCTGGAGAGCAGACCTCCTTCTCACTTGTGAGGCACAGATCCCTGTCTAATTCCAAACATCAGGGAAATTTGGAGAGATAGCTGTAAGCAGCAGAAACTCACCTCAGGACCAGAGATCTGTTGATTAGATGATGACTATGACTGGGTGTGCCCAAAGAGTTTTTGCCCTGCTCTTCCTCAAAGCTCACGCCCTTTCCAGCCTCAACACCAAATACAAAAATTTCTCTAGTGAGTGTGGATAACCCAGCAAACAAGCATAAACCAAAATGCAAGACTGACAATCTGTTCCTTGCCTGTTCCAATTTTCACTTATTTAAAGGAGGAAAAAACGAATAAGGGTGTTTTTGTAATTTTTTTAATAAAATCTATTATGATGTCTGTATTATTACCAGAGATGTTTTACAAGGACAATAGATATGAACTCACAGTTCTCATAACCTTCTGTTATCTGGTAGCAATTTGGGGGGTGGGGTGGGGGGTGAAGCGGGGTGTATTTCATTACTAAGGGAATAAACAAATTGGGCCTATTTTGTTTCAATATACCAATTTGCTACAGAAGGTTGATATTCTTGGACAGCAGTGCTTGGAGCCTTGCCAAATGGGAGAAGAAAATTGAAATAGGTTTTCTGTTGTTATTACAAAGAGTACTGTGTATTTGTAGGTCTATAACATATCCTCACCTCTTTAACAGTCTGTCAGACAGCTGGAAGTTTTCTAAATTACACAAAAATACCAGTTTTAGGTTCTGTCACTACAGAAACTTAGAGCGGCCAAATCCAGAGAACAGAGCAGAAGTCTACACCAAAAGGATAAGCCAGATGGGAGGGCTCTACATGATGGCAGACTCCACAAAACAGTCTGACTGCTCAGAGAAAGCTGAATGAATTACTGGAAGTTTTTCCTTAGACATCCATTCATGTTTGATGTGGAATATGTGAGCCCAGATGTTTTCTCCTGTTGTATTTTAAAAGAACTCTTGCCACAATGGATAAAACAGTAGCAGGTGAAGGTGCAATGGCTCCAGCTACTTTGTTGAGGAGGAGGAGAAACAGCCAGTGAAACTAATCAAGGAGAAAGAGCAAGTGGGAGAGGGACTTAGAGATCAATTAGTGTCTTGTATCCCCTGTTTTCCAAAGCACTTCCCCCCAGCCAGACCCACCATCAAATCAAGAAGCGTTAGCTAGCAGGAAATGCTCCAGTGATGTCTGTACAGCCAACACTTCCTTCCCATCATTACAGTGCTGATGGAGCTCATGTGCACGAGCCTGCTTTGGTGGCAGTAGAGATCCTCAGAGTCAGAGGCAGCTTTACAGGACAGACATGTATCCACTGTTATTTCACTGCTGACTGCAAAGTGGGTTGCTTGAGCCTTTAGAGGAGTAGCTTTCTGGAGGGAGCAGGCTAGCTTTTACAATATCACAGGGATTGTTATAATTCTGGGTACTTTTCATACCTGAGGTAATAAGTAGACTATTCCCAGTAGACAGAATTAGCAACAAGGACCAAGCACATACCTGGAGCAAGTTAATTACTCAGTACAGGACAAAAACTAATAGCTGTGAAAAAAGCAGTTGGGGGGCTGACCAAAGTGTATTTAAGGAATTTCACTTTTAAAAACCACTTGGCCCTCAAAGTAGTCTGTAATCAGATATGCAAAACAGAGCTAACAAAAAAAAAAAATCACTGAGTTTCTGAAATCTTAAGGCAGGAGGTCTTCCTCTCAAGAAAGGGAGAATATGCTGTCTCTAGATAGCTTTCTAATTTAGGAAAATAAGTTCTATCTATACAAAGATGTTGACAGGCCTACCTAGCTCTTATCATCTTCATTTAGGCTTCCTAGCAAGTCACCACATGGTGTCTTTAACTACAGAGTTAAAGAAAGTTTCTATCTAAATGGCTTACTGGCAAAGATATCTGCTTTTAAACTACACATAAAATAGGTATTTAAAAATTTATCTAAACATCTGGACTCTGAGGTAAAATATATTAGAAGAAAACAACCACACATATCCTAATGTCAACCATTATCAACCATTCATGAACCCCGTAAGTCTCACCCATCAGCCTCTCCTGATCCACTCCACTCTTCACCCAGGAAATTTTGCACCAAAGCCTTCAGGTGCACAAGCACCAAAGCTATTTCCAAGGTCAAGGTCTCTTCCATTGAAAATACCGTGTGTCTCAGCATCCTTCAGCTGAGCTGTGAGATGTCAGCTTTAATGCTTCAGGCAATTGCAGCTGTCACCAAATCAAGAGAAAGTTGGCCTTTATGATATTTGAGGACTTTAACCATTTTTTGGGGTATCTAATTTGTAATAACAGGAAGCAAACTCAAGATCAATAGGCAACATAGAACATGAGTTAATCATAATTTTACTGACAGGCTCATTCACACGAGAAAAAACAGTGCGTTCGGAGAAAAAAGGTAAGCAATGACTTTTAGAAAGCCTAAAGCTCTGCTGCTGGGTACTGATTAGCAGAAATAGGGCTGGTCCTATTCCAAGAGGTTCTCACAAAAATCTTACACTTAGAAATTTGGAAGTTAAAATGTACTTTCTGGGGGCTGAAGAAAAAGCTGGCTGCAAGATGTGGCATTATATAAATTAGTTTTAAGCTATCAGAAAGATAGGATAGGGGAGACAACACATTGGTATGGAGAACCTGAATCAGTCCTAAAACCAGAGCCATTGTTATCCTCTTCCCATTGCTTCTTCACAAGCAAACAGTAGCTCCACCATCGTTTTCACAAACAGCCCAAGTGGAAAGCAAACTCTGGAGGTCATTTACTCCAACCTGCCTGCTCAGGCAGGGCCATCTAGAGCCATTCATACAGGACCATCTCCAGATGGCTTCTGAGTATCTCTAAGAAGAGAGATTTCACAACCTCCCTGGGTCCTTCTGTGCCTGTGTTTGACCACCTTTGTTGATAAAGAAGATCCTTTTGGTGTATAAATGGCATTTTCTCTATCTCAATTCATGCCCATTGCTTCTCATCCTTCCACTGGAAAGCAGTATCCTACCTCCAGAGACCACGTCGAGCCAAGGCCCCTGCTGTGACAAGGGTACTTGTTTGAGTCACTGCAAGGGACCATGTCCCAAGTGACACCTGTCCATGGCCCCCAAGCAGCCTCTCTTGGCTGCCTCCATCAGTGCTTCTCCTACCACACCCTGCATTTTCATCTTGTTCTAATCAGAAAGAAAAAAGCCAATACAGAGCTGCCTTCCCACGTCTGTTTTTCTTCCCCCGGTCTCCTTCCCTGTCCTGTTGCCTGGATTATTCCCATTCAGTGCCTCTTTCATCCCACACCCACCACGTGCACCTCTGCACAGTCTCTTCTCCTTTACTAGCTGCACCCTTACATCTGCCCCACAATCTCTTACAAACTGTTCAAGGTAACCAGAGGTGGAGGTGTTCATGGCAACCTCATTCCCAGGCAACCCAGGTCCTCACAAGTCTTTAGGAAATTCAAGAGGATTATACCAAGCAGTCCAGCCTAACCCACCACTCTGATACATTTATGAGATAGGATCAGGCACTAAGTCACTCCAATATTTCTGTTTGTCATTTTTATTTCCTGTCCACTTATTATCTTACTTTTATATTTCCTATTACGCTTCCCAGCACAAGTGTCAATTTTAGCAGCCTATGTTTTCCTCTGTCTCCACTGGAAACCTTTCTAAAAAACTGGTGTCCTGGTTGTAACAACCTTATAACATCAAACTGGTTTTAGACAGGAGTTGGCAAGCTACTGTAGGCAGATCAGCTCTTGCATGCTTACATTCTCCTTTGGAAGACTTGGGTGAATGTCTTCAAGTCTTGGTGATCTGGTAATATTCATTTTATCTATTCCTTCCATAATCTTTTTCTGCAGTCAGTTAGGACTGGGGAATTCAATGTGTGACTTCTTTATGATGTGCTAATCAAAGACGAACACTGCAGTCAGGATCCTTTCCCCTGAAACATCCACCCTTTTTGAGATGGTGGGAAAGGAGTGCAAACACTTTGCTCTCTCACACACCCACTTCCTGCCTACTGAAAATACATTTTTTAATGCCCACACTCCGAAGAAAGAAGTAGGAGTGCTGTAATTTTAATACACTCATTTGGTTGAGAATTTATACAACCTACCTGCTTTCCTGCTTCCCCCACCCCAAAGGCTCAGAGAGCCAAGCAAGATGCTTCCAGCTGCTCCTGACATGTCCCCAGTGGCCAAGGCACGCAGGCATCCCTCCTGCATCCCCCCGGCGCTGCAGAGCCTGGACCAGCCCTGACGCGGGCTGGTGGTACCAGTGCAGCCAAGTCCTCTTGTACCAAAGAGTAAACCTTAGCTGTTTCGTAAAATACACGGATTCCCTCTCCTATGCTGAAGAGGTTTTTGTTCAGCTCGGATCCCTGCCCTGGGGGATGGCACAGATGAGATGTAAATCCGTTCTTGTTCCACCAGCAGAAGAGGAGGATCCTGCCAGCGCTGTTTCCGAGGGCCAGCTCCCGCATGCATTTACACACTGGGGTGGGCGGGGGCGGGGTGTCTGCCTCCCTCGCGTCACTGCCGCTTACATGTCTCTCCTTCCTCACAGGGATGTAACAGATTTGAAAAGACCTAGCTCCACTCCACTGCCTTCAACAGGAGAAAAAGCCTCCCTTTCTAAGCCTCATCTTGTAGGAATGTTCATGCAGACTTTTAAAACAAATATGGTGTTTATAATATGATACAGTATAATCCCACTGTCTTTTATTGAGGAGGACTGATGTGGATTCCCATTGTTTCATTACGCAAGAAAATAGATAATAAAATATTCTGCCAACCGCACCGGCTGTGAAAATTAAATGTTACAAATGACCCAAATAAAATTTAACCACTATGTTTCTCATTCTCTCCCAGTGAAGGTACAGCCATCACCAGCTCTGATCCCTGACTACAGATTATGGAAGCAAAATTCCCCAAGTACTTCAGTTCTTTTTATGTTTTTAAATAAAAACAAAGCAATTAATTTGGTGTAGAGTGATTCAGATAAAGGATTCTAATCTGCCTTTCTATAATCTTTTAGGAAAACGCTTGCTACTATCTAAATGGTCATAGGTTTGCCGCCTGGATGATAATCCTGATGCAATTTCACACTGATTACCAAGGGCTTTTACTGTGGCATAGCAGATCAGAGATGGCTCATAGAGGATTCTGTAGCAGTCTAGGTGATCTGTAAAACCATCTTTCTTCCTTACTTCATTTTTTCTAACCAAAATTGTTACATATAACACAGCAAAACAGAATAAAGAAGTAAGAATATTAAAAATTGTTTTAAGGAGTGTAAACAGGAAGGTAGTAAAGGTGGTGATGAGACCTGAGAGGAACCTGCTGATGGATTTTGTTGTCAGAGAGCAAGACAATTTCCTTGCCAGGAAGCACTTCAAAGGAGAGGGGAATTGCTAACGGAGCAGCTCCACATGGCATCCACACCTCTTCTTTACTGTGTGCTTGGGCAGCAATACAGGCAGTGAAGCACAGACACATCACCAAAGAGAAGCTGATGGTTTAACTCAGTCCATCCACAATAACCATGAGGGACCACTCTCAGGTAAAGGACTTAAATTACATAGAACAAAATTTCATCAGAAACCTCTTATTTTGAAAAGCAAGGGCTATGTTTACGGTTCCTGGACCTGATCCCTCAACACAATGCTTCTGCTACTGACAGGGAGTCTGTGCTCAGCTTCATGCCAGGTTGCTGTGGTCAGATTTGAGTGTTGTAAACCCTCACTTTGAGGTGATTTCTGTCAGTTCTGACCGCAGCACAAGCGGAGAGTTTAAGATCACAGCCAGTTCCCCACCAGCCATTAACCTCTGCCTCCCCCAGGCCTTCCCCCTTGCTCAGAGCACCAATGCACAGCCACTCCTGTTACTCCTCTCTTGTCTGCAGCTGTCCCAGCAAGAGGCAGGTTTCTTTCTTTCCCATGCTGGGATCCAGGACAGTTTTTCCTCCCTCTAAACACAAGGGAAGAAAAAAGGAAGACCTCTCCTGAGCACCCTGGAAATGCAGCTGGTAATTTTCACCCTGCATGCCCAGGACTTCAGCTGCACGTCCATTCTCTACTAGGATTTACAAGTGCACACCCAATGGATCTCTTTAAGTCAAATAAAATATAAGTACTTGTTCCGTCCTTCAAATGGAAACATTTTTATACTTTCCTACAAACCATCAGCTGTTTCATAACCTCAATATTCATAACCTTTCCTCAACTAGTTAATACTGTTTCCAGAAATGCTCATTCCTAGAATCATGGGATTACTAAATTGGAAACAACCCCTAAGATCATTGAGTCCA
>WAAG01018110.1:8444-26185 GCA_013390105.1 Tichodroma muraria | reverse complement strand
TAATATGAGGATATCTAATTTTAGAAATTTGAATTAAGATAGAAACATAAGGCTGAATGTAATGCATATTATCTATCCATAGAAACAAGGCTGAATGCAATGCATATTATCTACCCATGTAGGAAAAGAAAAAAAAAAAGGGAAAAAAAATTCTACTTCTGGCATAAAAATACTCTCTACCTTCTCCTTATTTTCAGTCAGAACTAAAAGAAGTGGATACTTAATCTGCTCAGAACTGGCTATGACATTTAACCATCTTGCGATAAAACTATACCTTCCTTTCAAGTTCTTTAAATCTATGAATCTTTATGAAATCCTTCGGATTGAATAAGATTATATATGCTAATAGGCACATAGTTATTTGAGGTTATTCCAGGAGTCTCTTCTGCATCCTTAAGCTAGCTTGAGCTAGTTTAAGAAACTTGAAACTTTTTCAGGAGGTAGAGGACTACTCTTATTTAAAACCAACCTTCCCTAGAGAAATATAAATGCACATTCACCCATTGCTTTTGATATAATGTTGGGAATGTTGTACTGAGACAGCTGAGGGCAAGAGGGGGTCACAAAATTATACCCTAGTGATATAATTTTTTAAAAGCTTTATACAAAATACAGTTTTTAACATTAATTCTGTGATGAATTAATAGCAATTATGGGTCCAGTTTGTATGTGTTGTTGGCGTAATTGGAAAGAAAGAGACTAAGCTGAATTCAAATGAAAAATTTGAAAATGTGGTATAATTTAGGCTGCAATATACCCCCAACTGTGTCCCATTTACCTTTCATAGATTTATGCTGGTGAGTATTTGCCACAAACCCACCAACTTTAAAGAATTAGGGACAAGAACTGGGGGAGTGCACAGTAAAGAAACAGGGCTCGAAGTGATGTTTCATCAGGGTTTACCTGCCAGAATTGGAAAAATCATTTTGCTGGCTTTACAACACACTTACTCTACATTAGACCAGAAGTACAGATACCCTAGAGAGGGAATATAAAAGGTAGAGCTGCCAAAATAGTCAGTGAAAGATGAGTTCTATGTGGCCCGTGCTGCAATGGGAAGTTGGAAGGGAAACATGGAAATTGTTTCCCTTGGAAACAATTGGTATTGGAAATAGGGGAGAGCAAGAAAGTGAGGTGGGATTCTTGAACTCGTTGAGCAGCACAGCAAGTTGAAGCTGAGGAAAAAGCAATAACAAAATCTGTATGCAAGGAGAAGGGAACAGAAGGTCATGCAAGGGGCAGGCCTGTATTTAACCCATCTTTGTTTAAAGGTTGGTGTCATTTGTCTGAAAATGTAGTGGGTTTTTCAGTTGATCTTATTCGTAGGACTTCAACCTCCTGCATGTGAGATAACGTTAGATTCCTAATGGTTCCCTCTTCTGCAGTTTTCTTTCATTTCAGTACAATGAGCCACCTATAATCACAGGAAACCTTGAGGTGCAACTTCTGGAGCCTTTGGCCAGACTAAGCGATGCCAGCTGTAACAGACGCCTCGAGGCAAGCCAGATTTGTACTGTTTGGAGCAGATCATGGAACAGTTATAGTACCTTCATTCACATTGTATAAATTATTTATTTGTCTTCTATTGTCACCTTCTGCAGATATGCTAGCAAGCAAATTAATTTGCAGACTATTCGTAGAAATAATTGAAGAGCATATTGAGAACTCTTCCATTTATTTTTAGATGTACAATAAATATTTGTATCTAAGACCCACACTCTGCATAATATAAAAAAGTTATTTTACTTACTGAGTAGATTTAGATCACCTTGACTGAGGAACTGCAAGTGTGTGAGAAACTTATCTGTTATTTTCAGATAAAATACTGGGTATTTTCTAAGAGTTTAATGTTAAAAATGTGAAACACTTGAGGAAAATTCAAGAGTAAAGGAGATGTCATATTTGCTGATCTATTTATTAACTATTTATTTAGGTTTTTTTACCCACAAAAGACTGAGGCAGAANTATATATATATACATATTTATGACTATAAATAAATTTAGATATATCTTTTTTTACCTCATGACAAAAATACAGGATATATTGGGTATTCATCATTGTGAAGCAGGGAGAAAGGCCTTTCCATGAGATTTACTGGAATTAAAAATCAGTTTTCAAACTGTGTCAGAACAATAAAATATGTTAGTTACAGTGCTTTTAGATAGGAATATGGACATAATGAAAAAATTGGAAATTTCAAAGATCTGATGAATCCTTGAACAAGAATATCAGGAAAGTATTGCCATGTAAATGAAGATGAGTAATGTCAGATAATGATGGTTAAGTGCTTGACACAGAAACAGAGTTGAACAAAGTTGTGTGGGGATTGTTATGTGGGCATGAACAAATCCAGATGAACAATGAGAGATGAGGAATTTTGAGTAGGCAAGCAAATCCGAATAAGTGATGTCAGGTGATATTTATTATGCATCAAAGAAAGAGAAAAAAAAATTGTTTTCTTCCTTAGAGAGTTTACTTTGGATTCCTGAGTAAAGCCTTTTCTGCACGGTTTTACATGTTTCAAATTTAGGGCAATGTCTGACAATAAGATAATATCAAAAACTTCTTGCAATACTTTTTTTTAACACTGCAAACGTCTGCCATGTTTTCTAGGTAGATGACCAGCTCCTTGGATTTGGTTGCATTTATGACCCTTGCAGTGAGCTCCTCATTTAAAGAATAGTGTCATGTTGCAAGTGCTAAAGGAAGCGGAAGGGTTTATTAATGCTCCTACATTACATTAAGGCTTTTATAAATATGAATGCTCTATTTTTTTCTGCTTATTTATTCCTCCCTTGTTTTTGAACATTAAATTGAATTTACATTGTATTTTTTTCCCACAACAAGCAGAAAATACACCTTCTTGTTTTATTCAGTAATCTTAAGGACTGTTGTGTATGGCATTCTTATATTTTGTGCTTGGATTAAGTCATGAGTTTTACTGATGACAAAGGACCTGAGATATTTAGGTCCAAAGTGAGAGGCAGCTGGAGGGATCAAACGCCACTTATTTGAGTAGAGCTTTAGTCACACCATCTTTGTCCAGAAAACCTCAAGAGACAGCTTAATTGTGCTCCCTTAATTTTGGTAGGTTTGGGCTCTTTTATCACTCACTTGTTCCTCACATGTTTGTGTGATATTCTCCCTGTAGTATCTACTTTGGTGATGGCAATTAATATTACCTACTTATTTTAAGTAAAATGAAGTGTTTTCTACTTTAAAGCAAAGCACTATGCAGGACTTGGCAGTAGTTGTTTTGTGGTGGTACTGAAAATACAGGCACATTTTTCTGTATTTACGCTGTCCTAGACTTTCCCTTTTTCCTTATATTTTTAGCCACTATAGATTTAAAGTATGATTTACCCTTCTGGATTTTCTCTTCCCTGCACACTCACTCCCACTGCCTCAAAGGGACTACAACATTTTGCCATTCTAGTCAGGAATACCTCTTTTTTTCTTTTATCTCTCTCCCAAAAATGTGGGCTGTTTGCAGCAGTACTGGGTCTCTATTGTCCTGGTCCCTAGTGTTAATGGCCGCATCTAGTTGGGGAACTGGCTCTGAGTCCTTCCTCTTCTTTCCTTGGCAGAGTGCAAGGCCCCAGAAAACTCACTCCATGAGGCTTTTAACAGGGCTTATGGTTGTTCATGTACTCTGAGTTAGAAGGCAGGGAAAAACACTGAATAGATCTTTTCAAGAGGTCAAAACAACAAAAGCAACTTTACTGGCAAGTTTAGAAAATCAGAGAACTTTGGCAAAAGCTTAGGAGCAGCATTCAATCAACACAAAACACTTCTCAAAGCATTGACAGCCCACTCAGCTTCACAAACTCTAAGCTCATTTTACTTTAAGTTCCTTAAAAATTTCAAGAAGAGGGAATTAAAAGAAGAAGAAAGAAAAAAAAACAGAGTAGATACAGAAAAGGACACCTATTGCTACCAACTCCTGGGTTCCAACAATGTTCAGCTGATAGAAACTACAAGAGGAGGTAGGGTCAAGACGTGTTTATCTTGTGTTTGGCCTTAAATACCCCTTGGCATTGCCTTGCTGGGCCGTTCCCCCAGGTGGGACTTCTGGTCATTTGGCCACTCAGGAGCTGGGTTAAGGGCTCCAGAGGCGGATGTGGAAAGTTGCCTCTGCTGTGCCAGGGATTGTCACCACTGCTGGCCTGGGATACAGGCTCTAGGCATGGTGGGTGTGGAGCAGGGCATTGCTTCTCCCGGGCAAGGCCCAAACTTCCCCTTCCCCCACACTCATTACCCCAAAATGTCTCGAGACATCAAACTCTCCAGTCTCTCACACTGAGTCACCTTCAGGTGATAATTTTCCATCAGATTTCCTACCCAGGTGGCTCAGTTTTATCAGGCTGTGCTGTTTTCCTCCACAGTCTCCAGTTAGATGCCGCAGAAGCGATGGGCAGGGTGTGACTCACTCAGGTTCCCTAGGCTGTTTCTTTCCAGATTTGTATTTTTCCATATCACTCTGCTATTTGGAACTTCATATCTGTTCTTGACGAGAAGCAAAATGAAAACGTTTTACCAAAATTGTCTCTTTCCTCTCTTAGAGGGGTAGGTCCTCCTATATTAAGAACACTCCTGAAAGAACCAGGACAGTGGGAAGAAATTGGTGTTTATTTAATTAGCAGTGGCATTTAATTATCCCTTTGGTTAGGTTCATATTTATGTGTTTGTATGAGCTACCATTTCATCTAAATTTAAACAGAAGTAGTTTAACCTCAAAATGTTATGATGTCAGAACATTAACAAGGCAGGAAATTTTCAGAAGCACTTGTCAGATTAACTGGCCATTCTAAGACACAGATACCAATTACCATTATGACTATCAGGTACTGTCATATACTGAAATATAGCAAACAGTAAAAAGAACATTATTATCTATTATGAAAAAGCTAGGCTTAGTATTTCTATGCCCAAAGTTGTCTTTTGATGTACCGTTATTCTGTATAGCTGAAAACCTGCAGAAGGTTATTTTGTAAACTGCCTTCTGTATAATTAGTGGGGAAAATATGGGAATATTTGGGTTAAATGCCCAGGAGCATTTCTGAATTACAAAAAAATCCTTGATATTACTGCAGCAGTGAATCCTCCAAAAGACCCACATGTATTTTCCAGTCTGAGCAACAAAACTATAAGTACATGTAATTTGACAAAGTTTTTTGTTATTGTCTTAAGTTCTGCCAAGTTCAGTGTCACTGGGCTCACTTCCCATAATTTCTTGCTATCTCATGACTGCCTTATGAAGTGCATAGTCTTGAATGGTACAAAATGGCTTTGTTCTAAATTTTTGTGTCTTTCTCCTTTGAAAGCAAGGATTTTCATGTGGTGTGTTCAGGGACTCCCAGTATAGCATGAGCTGGTTCCAAGTCAGATTCGTCTGAATGCCGTTTTTCTTTCTTGATCATGACTGTAAGTAGAAAAATGCATATTGGTCTTCCTATTTTTTGCAGTTTGGGAAAGAGAAAATTATTAGCTGATTTTTTGGTTAAAAAAGGCACTGATGACATTCATTTGCAATATTTTAGTATCATCTTTAGTCACTTTGAGGTTTGGTGCAATGAAATTATGCAACCCTTTTCTTCCTAATACCACTACGTGCCATCAACCTGCTGTTCAAACTTTTAAATCTGAATAGCCTTCAGCTCAGCACTTTAGACAGTTTGTGAATAGAAATTGAGCTACTTGTTAGGAATGTTGCTTATCAATGTTTTCCTGGTTTTATGTTTCTTCTGTCTTTTTGTGTATTCTTTCTGTCTCTTCTTAGGTATTTTGAGCCATAAAGCTGCTAATGTAGGAAAGTTAAGTATAAAAAAGGGAAGCATTAAGTATAAAATGTTTATGAACTATGTATGTATGCATTGTATGACCTTTGATAGGTACATCAAGGTCTGCAATTGTGAAAGCTGTATAAAAAAAGTTGCATTATAAATTGCAAAATGAAATGCATATATGTGCTACTGAATCAAAAGAAAATGTTGGCTTATACTCTAGTTTGTACAGTTTCACTTCCTTTTGTCTGTAGTGTAAAGCACCTTGGCCTGGTACTTTGTGGATTTTCTGAGTAGCCTTTTTCCCATACACTATTCTTGGCATTCCACCACTATTCTGACACTCCACCTAGCTGACACCTGTGAAAAGAAGTGATATTTAATCAATTATCACTTTAAATATCATCAGAAAAGAAAGTGGAATTGAAACAACCCCAGGTCCCTCAGGTGCCTTATAACATCAAAACATTAACACTTTAGGAAAAAAAAGACTTTTTTTCCACATTAACCATCTGATAGTGTATGAAGGAAAAGAGGAAATAATGTGCCCAGCTACTGGCAGATTAACCAGTTTTCTTAGGGTGCTTACAGGGTAGCAAGGCTGATCTGCTGCCAAAGGGATGGAAGCTTCCTGTTCAAGCAGGGAAAAAAAAATGGCTCTAATCCTGATGGATGGGTATAAATCTTGAAGTGCTGAATTTAACTGGCTACACAAAGTGTCAGGCTTCCAATGTACAGGGAGGTTTAAGCTAAACTCTTTGGCCAGTGACAATTACACTCTTGTTAAACTATGCTTGCTTTACACTTCAAACTGCCAAAAAGGAAAGTGATTCCTATGGCCCTCTCATGTTGATTGTCTACCTGAATGAAGCTAATGAGGCTTTAATACTGCACTGGTTACTCAGGCAAGGTTTTAATTAATAGATGTCAGATCCTTAATGCACCTCATGCACCTTCTTCCCTCTGTGGTGCTTCCCTTTAGCTTACAATTTCAAAATTGATTATGTTGAATGCAGGTCTTTTCATTTTGTTAAAATAAAAACTTTTGCTATTAAGATAAATGGAATATATATAATTTTTTATAATCTTGTGATGTTTTGGTGCTTGTTTACTATTTCAGACCCTGTGAAATAGTAAGCAATATCTCAAAAGCTTTTTCTCAAGTTTTCAGAAGGCAAAAAAATTACACTCAAGAAGCTGCCTTTTTTCTTTTTTTTTTTTTTTTGTGTGTGTGTGTGTGTGTGTGCGCATGTGTGGTCTTTCTGTCTTTCTGTCTTTCTCTCTGGTGCTAACCAGTTATTAGTTCAAACTCATGTCTGCCAAACCCTGTAGAATAAAATTTTTTGAAGTAGCATGTGTTTCTTCTAACAATTTGTGTGGATTGCTGTGGGAATGAAATTCCTCTTGACTTGCCTCCAGTTCCAGAAGTGTTTGTGTGTTATCTATTAAGAATGAGTCTGCAAAAGATCTATACATAAGCCTTTGTAAGATAGACAAGAAGGGTTTACCTGAGGCACACTCCTCATACTATAAGCAAATCAATGCTGTGCCCTTGGAGTCAACCAAGTCCCAGAATAGAGCTTTTATAAACTCATAAATTGCAGAAAGCACTGCATAATTTTTTTTCTATACACTAGAATTGTGTTTTGTTCTACATATCAAAATGAAGCTGCCTTATAATGATGCTAGCCTAAGGTTTCTGTTGAAGCTTTTTTCACCCTTTTCCAGCTACTTCACTGGCAGGATAACTTCAGATTTTGATGACCTTTATATTACTGCCATGCTTTTTTTCATCTCCATGGAGTGGTTGGAAACCATCTTTGTGAAACTTCACTGGCATCTATGGAATTTCACAGCTAAAAAGTCTTTTAAAGTTTAAGGAAATATTATTGCACATTACATATGATTGGAAACACTAAAGGAACTTCTGTTTTGTGAGATTAGCTGTGATATTTCTCTGTGTATTTGGCACACAAGAAAAACAATGGGTTTAGGCTTCTAAATAATGTAGTTGCTTTCAAGTAGTTCAGCCATTGGTGCTTATATTAGCTGGAAAAGGCAGAGGAGCCCAAGAAATGTGAATTCCAGGATTTGGTATGAACATGGGGTCATCACAACCAAGCAGACAACTTTAGAGGGTAGCAGTAATTTTCTGTGCTATTGCAGCTCTAATAGCTGAGACTGTATGAATCTTTCCCTTCCTGGCTCTCTAAGGCTCACTTCCTACAGAAATTGGAAGTAGTAGGACAGTCACAGATGGTTCCAGCTGATGGCTCTGTAAAGCCCTGAATCCACGCCTGCTGAGTACTAGGGAAGCAGCTCCTCAGTTTTCTGTCATGTCCGGCCAGCTTTCGTGAGTCTGTGTCTGGCTGTGCAAGGAAGCCGTGCCTGGCTAGTGGGCCTCAACCATATAGCAGATGTGAGATGACCTCATGTAATTTTCTTCCTGCCCCAGCTGTGTTCTCACAGTGGTGGTTTCAGTCAATTTGGTGGGTGAGTTCAGCTTTTGCATTCTTTGAGCATGCTAGTGTTTTTTAATCTCTGCATGTGGCCATAGTGTTTCGAGGCAAGTCCTTAATTACATGTTGTTTTTCAATTCAGCACCTAAAGTGCTCACCAGATAGTATTTGAAAAATTGATTATCTTTGCAGCTCAGCTGTAAGATTTTTTTTCAGGTCTTCTAAAAGAAGAGTTTGTACTCTGTGGACCACAATTACATATTGTTGACATACTTGGGTTTGTGTGTGGTACTGACCAGCAGAATTAATATTTCTGGGTACCAGGGCAGAGCTTCAGCTGGCAGATCTATGGGCTGTCCTCACAATGAGGGCTACCTCTTTTCCCTGTGGTTTCTTAATAGTGTTACGCTCATAGAGTCTGTTTGCCAACCTTTCTGTTCTCTGGATAAATGTATGAATTATTGTGCTTTAATTGCTTCCTACAGGTATTTGCAACTAAAAACTTATTATTGCATGTTGTCTATCCAATCAGGAAACAGAAGCTAAACCAGTCAAGATATTCTGGGGTTTGGGATACAGGAAAGGTGATGTAATCACTCTTTCTTCCTCTCTCTGGAGAAAGAAAATTCTTATAGAGAACAATTTCTAGATTTACCATCTGGTCTTCCATACACAGAAATCTCCTTACCTGGACCAAGACAGAACATGGTGTCAAATAAACAGGGTGTTAGACAGTTTTCCCATCCAGGTCAATGCTTAGCTGTGTGCAAAAGATAACTGCTAGGGCCAGAATGAAGACTTGAGCCTCACAGGCCCATTTGATGGTTAGGTGCTTCTGTTGGGAAGATTGTTTTCCTGAATTTCTGCTCTGCTGGTGTGGCTTTAGAGTAGACAGCAGAAGCATGTCAGTTCCTATGAGATGAAGACTTGTCCCCTTCATATCAAGAAGGAAAGGGAATTATCTTTATTTTTACATTGTAGATGTTATCACAACTGTCCTTTATTTTCTTATATCACTTCTCTGAAACTTTATCTTGGCAGAAGATCTTGCATCTGCTGGAATGACACTTTTGAGCGCTACCTCTCAATTTGCTGCTAATTTTGCTCTGTGATTTGTCCAGGAAACAGGATTATCAGGGCTGTTAAACCCGTGCAGAAGAATTTCCAGCTGCACAGACCCATCCTGGACAGCTTTATTTTTTTCCCCACTCTAGATGATTCCTCTCTTCCCAGAAAAAGTGACAGAACTGACAATATTTTTCCTGACACCATTTGTTTATTGTGTGCCCAAAGCCCATAAATTATGATATCCTGATGGATGAAAAGTGTCTCAACTTTATTTTTGCACCTCCACAATTATTATCATTGTCTGGTGGCTGAAAATGAGAAAGTTCTAGTGAGAGCTTTTGTTAGGCTAAATATGTTTGTGGGCATTCCTTGACACCATTCTTGTGTCCAGTTACCTCAGCTATTAGGGTTGTGCCTGGCAGTGCAGCTCTTCCCCATTCCCAAACTTGCAGTGTTAGTAGTGGATTAAGTTGGGATTGACAGATGTTCACATGAACCATAGCCCAAGTCTAGGAAAGATGGTTAAGCAGTAAAATATCGTACTTGCTGAAGGTTTAGGTTTTATTTCTCCAGCTAAAGTTGCTTTGTTTGAATCATTTGTTTTGCAGTTTGTCTATATCATATTTCCTTCCTTCCCATTTTAGGAAGGAAATAAAATGCCGTATTTGAGGAGTCCATAACCAGTCCTTCTCACATCTACCTTCTCCTTCACATATATCATATCAGAGAGGAGGAGTTCAGGTAATGTCTTTGCTTTTGACTTGAGCCCTGGAAGGCCCCAGAGCAGCCTCTTCCCAGGCAGTCTCCCGAGGTTCTGATGCACTCTGCCAGCCTGGTTGGCTGTGAACTCCGAGCCTGTGCCTTTTAAATGGCACCGCAATGTGTCTCGAATTCAGCCTTGCATGGTGCTGAGAACTAAAAGAAGATTCTGTATCCCCACTTCCCCAACAACATTTCGCTATTAATGAGTTTATCACCTCCACTTAATACAGCCTTGTTTGGCTGCTGTTAGAGATGTGACATCAGTTCAGAGCTAAGAACTCTCAAAATGTTTTGTCTGTCTTGCAGGTTAACAGCCTGATTAGAGATAGAAATTGTAGGTCCAGCTGATTCATCAAGCTAATTAATTGAATTAATTCATCAAGATCAGCTGTGCCAAAATATTGTACTGCAAGCTTGGTACTGTGCTGAAAATACAACTTATGTAACATTTCATGAAATCCTGATTTTTCAAACATTAGAAAAATGCAAATGCAAATAACAATATACCAAAGAATAGCTAGATTTTAAAACAGATTTAAGCAGTGGCTGTGCAAAAAGTCCCAGAAAAATACTTGATATTTGTTATTATTTTACTAGCTATACTAGAAAAGAAGGTGAAGGGAGAATCTGGGGGTAATTTGCTTAGGGGAAAAAACAGTGATGGAGCTTTCTAGCTATGAAAAAAAAGAAAAAAGAAAACTTTCAGATTTTATTAATCTGTTAAACCTCAAAGTGGGATGTTTCTTCTCCCTTAGTAAAGAGCAAGTTTTTTCTTTCTGTTTCTTAAATAAGACATCCTTAATTTTTGAATGCTCAAAGACAGAAAAAAAAAAAGTGTTTCATTTTTACATATATTTAAAAACTGTTTTTTGTATCTTTTTATTCTTTTATTATCTCTTTGAACTATAGAAATCTTTAATCCTTAACCATTCAGGTGTGTTTGAAAATACTTCACTTAAGCATTTGTGATTTTTAATAGCTTTGCAAATTTATTCTTTTTAAGCTAGTATTAATATTGTTCAGTAAATCTACATTTATTGTAGCTGGAAAAAAAAAGTAAACTGAAATTTCACTACTGTTCATAGGAAACATCAACATTTGAGTCTTAATTTTAAATCAGAGAGAACAACTATGGTCAAAGTGGTGGCAAACTTGGTGACTAAACCCACTTGGCCCAACCGGGATCTAAGCAGGGTTTTTTCATTCAGTAGACCAAGACATAGGAGAGGTAAATTATGTCAAGTAATGTCCCAAAGAGACTCTTGTTGTGTGGTTGTTATCAATACACAAAGGTATTGAAAGTGGCTTTTGTTTTCAAATGAAGATGAAGTTCATTTCTTCCTCAGGGAAGGATCTTCCCTCCCTAATGATTACAGCAAGGGATGCAGTCTTCCAGTCTCATGAACATAAGGTCTCTGAACAGAGTTGAGTGATTTTTTCCTATCCCTCATTTCTACAGCCTTCTTAACACCATTTTGCTTTATTGTAAACCTGAAGTGCTTTTCTTCATGAAATATTGAGTTTTAAGGAGGGAGATTATACATATTGCTTTGTTAGCACTGATAACAATCTTTGCTGTTGCAAGATAAAGCAATCATGCTCTCAGATGAGAATGCACCTGGGGATCCAGCGCTCTTACTCCTGGCTCTGGAGCCACAAAGTGCAGGGCCTCTTTATATTCAGTGCTAAAGGGAGCAGCGCTATCAATACAGGAGCTTCTCTTTTTTGTTTTCTGTGTATTTCTACCATCTGCAGGAATGGGAGGTTTTCATGCTGTGTTTTTTAAACAAGGAGAAAATGAACACAAGTAACCGCAGAAGTGTTAATAACATTTAGAATAAGTTTTCACATATTGAAATAGCTTTTTTTCCTCTGTCCTGGGCACTCTGTCCTGCTCAGGCTGTTGAAAGCAGTCAGAAGAACTGAGCTGCAGATGTCTAGTTGGCATCAGAAAGGTGGACTGGCTCCACCATCCCTCTCTGCCTCTCCACACGTCACCACAGGGAGGTTTTGGAAACGTAGGCAGGAGACAAGTGGCTGCTCCAATGTGGTATTTCCAGTAAGTGACACAAGCTGGAAGAATTCTTCAGATTCCTCTTGAAACAGATGCGAATAGATCAAGAGCAGCTTTGCTTAAAACTGGTTTCTTCATGAGCCAATTCTTCACTGAAAGGATTTTGGCATAGAAGTGTGTAATAGCTGTAATTTTTCTACTGGTATAGTACTGTTCCTTTTATGTTCCAATAAAAATTACCCTTGCCTAGTACATATGTACAATGTAAGTTCTTTGGAGCAAACCCCAATCTTTATCTTCATCTTCTGTGTTTAGAGCACAGAACTGCGGCTGTAAAAATCCTGCACATTGAGCTCCAGCAAATGCTCCTGTCCAGATGTGGATGTGAACCAGTTTGTCAGCAGGTACCTACATGTTAAAAACCAGCTCAGTATAGGCACATTATTTGTTGTAAATGTTTGCGGTAATCCCAGGCCTCAGTGTTTTTCTGTAATAAGTGTGTTTCTGTAATAAGAGGTTGCTGCATGTCATAGCTGATTTACTTTGTTCTTTCCCAGTGAACTTGAGGGAAGGTGCAGTTGTGGTGGAAAAGCTGTCCTCTGGGTCATTTATAGCAAAGAGAATAATATGATAATACTGGGTATTGTGAAGCCATCTAAGTTCAAAGGTGTTCATTTTGACAGAAAATGTAAAAGTAAATACCATCATTTAATGATAAACCAAAGTGCCCTTTTGTTTAGCAAAATGCCAAGAAGAATTTTTAGACCACCTAATGAAAAATATCACTTTATTTTAACTTTTCTTCTTGCTTCTCCTTTTAAAATTATGGCTTTTTAAACATTGGTAGGTAAATAAAATATTTTTTTCAAAGACATTTTTCTCTTCTTGAGACAATTTGATTGCTCAACCAGTTTCCAATTTTTGTTATAGTATCTGATTTTTTTTTAAATTAACTAATATTTCTGCCATGATATTAAAACTCATAATAAATGTGACACACCTGGGAGAAAATATTTTCAGCATAAAGCTGCCTAAGTTTCCAGTTCATGCTGTACTAGTTTACTCATACAAAAACAATGTTGTTTTTTTTTCTTGAGACAGCAAATCATAGTAATGGGAATCTAAACTATGGGAATTTCAGGTGAAAAAGAGATTTTAAAAACTGGTTTCAAAAGAGAGTTTTTACATTTCATAGTAATTATTTTTTCCCCAAAACTCTGCATTTTTTTTTGCCCTTCAGTCAGCAGCAATGGGACACCCAAGAAAGGGTGTGAATCAGAGTCGCTTCAGTGAGTAAATCAAACTACCACAAATGACACAAGCAGAGGATCCAGCCCAGAGTCCTCAGCTGCTCTAGCAGCTTTCCCAAGGGTGCAGACATTGGGATTATCTGCTGCTGTTGGTAGGATGGCTGTTTGCTGTGGTGCTGCTGGCACCCTCCCACCAGTGCCTGCAGCTCCAAGAGGAGTCAGTGCTGTTCACATGGGGGCCTTGTGCCAGAATAGAACTGGCCCTGCCATTATACTCCTCACTCCCTTGGCGGGAAGAGGACTGGACTGTCTGGAAAGGACCACTCTTAAAATTTAAAATTCCTCACTGATTTACAGTGCTTAACAGTGACCCTGCAGAGAGTGACAGAATTAAAACTTGTATATGGAAATTATGCTTGGAATGTGCTATCATGCACATACATTTGCATTGTCTTATGGATAAAACAGATTTTCAAGGGATTTTCCTCCAAATATTGTAGAAAGGTACTGAAAGGAGGTAAAATTTTAGCAGATATTGTTTAATATGGAGTTTAAACCTGCTGCCTGTGAGCTCTGCTGATGGTCTGCAAAGGGTAGGACAGTAAACTACTTGTTCCCATTTGTTTTTATATAACACAAATGATGTTATAGACCACCATCAGACCTTCCCATAGACATCTCTCTTTCAGGTTGTAGACCACAGCCTATTTATTCATCCCTTATGTGGAAGTTGTCCTGTGTTTACCCTACTTTTGTCCCTCTTTTAATGTAAATTTTCCATTTCTGCTATAAAGTTCTGGAAAGAGAGGCCAGAAATGCCTGAATTATTCAAAATACTGGTATTCTCTGGGTATATACGGTGACAGAATGATCTCTGTTTTTGTTATTTTTTTCTCTGTTCTTTTTCTAGCAATATATATTGTTTGCTTTTTTGGTTGCTTCTCAGTAGAAGTGAAAGAAATAAGTGCGCTTACTCTAAGGCACAGCAAGAGTAAGCATAATTGATGTCTAATTTCTCCAACATCCTTGGAGAAATCTTTCCTTGGTTTTAAATATGAACGATGTAGTTTTCCTTCTCTTATCAGAGACAGATTTGAGTACAGTTAACTCGCTGTGTTTACTTTGGGATGGGGAGATTTTAGGGAGCATTTCAGGAGGTTCTCTTGAGTTTGAACATAAGCACTAATTGAAAATGTGTCATTTTTTCCTGGAGACTGCTGGTCATTTTTTTCCTGCTTTCAGCAATGAGACATCTGAGAAATGCTGCTGCATTGGATACTGGATTTCCTGCATTTTGTTCCTCCTGACACCAGCAATCAAAGAGCTAGCATGTCTTTTTTTTTTTTTTTTTTTTTTTTAATTTTGCGAAGCAAAATTTTGCTAAGCAAAGTGCCAATGGGAGTTTCTCAGCCCAGCCAGTCCTCTCTCACCCATGAGCACTGCAGGGCTTTTTCACCTCTGTACTCTGGAGATGACTGGTTTTGTGTCATCCCTGCTCCGAGTGGAAGCTGGAACAAAAGTAGTACATCCACCGCTGCTCAATTGATGCACACAGAAGTGTGGGCAGCCTTAGAAAACTGCTGGCAGCGGATGGTGGCCTGGTGTGAAGCATCTTCAGTGATCCTGTGACTCTCTGCACCAGCTGAGGATCTGCTCCTGGCTGTGCAGCTGGGACTGAAACTGCACTGAAGGCAGTTGAGCTTCCCCCACTGATCACTTAGAAGGCATCTTGATACTTTCAGAGCTTGTGTTTTTCAGGCCTTGTAATGACAAGTGCTGGTTGTTTTGTTCGTTTAATTGAAGTTAATCATCAGATGGAAAACACTGCAACGGACACAAAAAGGAGTTGTTTCATGGTTCATATCTCAAAAAATTTGAACCTACCAAAATAGCCACGCCAAAGGGCCTTAGGAATGTATCAGCTATCTCCATGAGCAGGATATCCTTCAAGCCAGTGCATTAACGTGGGTTTTATGAGCAAAAATCTGTTTGTTTTTCTAAGTGACTTGAGCATCTTGCTGCTGTTTTATATGTAAGACAGGAAGGGGCACAGCAGTTTCTACAGTCTTTTGTAAGAACATCTTATGAGGTGTCTGTGCCTCTAGTTTTGTCAGATCACATTCATTTGCAGTGAAAATCACCCTCAAAAAGATCTATGCAAATGCTTTGTTCTGACTGCTTGTACTTGAGGTATTTGTGGGATTTCTCACTTTAGTCTTGGGGTTTATAGCCCTTTGTGTTTAGGTATTTTTTTCAATGGATGCTTTCCCTAAGAAGAAGAGTCAGAAAACCATGAATGAATCTTTAGGTGGTTACATTACTTTACAACAGCAGTAGGAAGAGTGAAACCATTAATTCTAAGCTGAAAATAAAAACCCAGCTACATGGTACTTTCCACCTTTTCGTGGTTACCTTTTGCCACATGGTTGTCACACATACATGTGACAAATTGCTGGGTTCTTAAGGTTTTCACTAAATAGTAATCTCTTTTTTTTCTTTGATTTTTAAAATTTAGGTCAAAGTAAGTTTCACTATATTAAATGCATGTGTATCTGAATGGCTCATTCAAGGGAGAAAAACACCACTCAGCTTCACTAAGACTACTTAGTGATTATACACTCTGAATTTACAGTTCATAGCAAATAGATGATCTACTTACAGGAGAAACATTCCCAAGAGTCCTGTAAGTAATGAAGTGGAGGAACCGTGTATGCTCATAAATAGAAAAATAGGTAAAATCCACTGAACAGAAATCATTAACATTTCTGTTCACAAAGATAAACTGGGAGGAAAATCAATAGATAGGATAGTTGTAGTAAAATATTGTTCTAAACTATCTATCATGTAATAGTTTCTGTGGCAGTTTTATGAGCCTCTTCTGGGGAGCTTGAAGCTTGGGTGTGTTTTATTTTGTTTTTAAAAAAGCATGAAATCCCATCAAAAAGGAAGGGACAAGACATCATGGGTGTGTTTTAGTATCCATCAGAACCACTAGAAAATGAGTCATTTGCATTCAGGGGGTGTGAAGCATCTGTGTTTTATGGCTCAGAGAGAATTGGAGGATCATAGGCTGGCAGGGGCACACAGGCTGAATCTGAGAGCCTCTTAAACAATGCTAACACTGAAGACATCAAACTGGGAAGTGGAAGAAGATGTAATGCTCTTCTAACAATACTTAAGGAATGCAGGAGGTATTCCTTTCCCAGATGCAATTTCTGAATATTAAGATTCAAAGTGTCTTGATGTTGAGGTGTAATACTCTCAGAGAGTTAAAGGTTGTTGAATAGGAACTGATAAATTGTAGGACTAAAGAACTGCAGTTGTCTTGTCTAACTGCAAGTTACGTCTGATTTTAAACTGTTGTACAGCTGCTAATTCAAGCTCCAGAATATCACCTATGATGCCATAATTATTGCTAGCCTTGAAGCCTGTAGCTCTCTGATTCCAAATACCCCAAATATCCCTCAGCACACCTCTGCTGTAGCACTTTCTCCTCCACTGAAACTCTGAAGAAATGAAAATCTCAAGACATTAAAAATATTAATGAACACTCAGAAAAAAGCCTTGCAACTCAATATAAATATTAATACCTCCCTCCTCAAACACACACTGTCTGAGCTTTGTCAAAGGGTTCTGAATAAAATCTCTAACTCGGTTTTATTTGGTAACTTGCAGTTCCACTCTCCAGGGGACTTCTTCAAGCTAGCAGGAGGAATAACCTGGCTTCTGGAATTGCCCAGTGTAGCTTCCAGTGCAGATTGTTTAAAGGATTTGTCAGCACCATCAGTTTATTAGGATTTTGTCTTTTTCATAAAAGCCTTTTGTCTTGAGACTGTCAGACTGACATCAGTGTATTGGAAAAAACCAGGTAAAATTAAACTGAGAGATAAGCTCTGGGCTACAAAGCTGAAAAGGTTGTTGCAAAAGGAAGGCATAAAGTAGGGAAATGAAAAGTATAAAAGGGTCCTGAAAGCAATCTTTTATCCAAACCACCACAGAAAAGCATGGCTGGTCTTAGATTACATAGCTGAGGGCTGATGCACAAAGCTGGTCAGAGAGCTGCCTTTGAGAGCAGATGTGTGAAATGACTTTGGGAAGGGAGCAGCTCAGTCCTGCTCCCCCTGGGCACTCTCCAACTCAACCTGTCCTGTTTTTCCTTGGTCTCACACAGGTTTCTAGAAGTCTCTTCCTGTCCAAAAAAAGAAAATGGCTTTGTTAATAAATGTTTCTACTTGTACTTACCCCATTTCTTTTCTCTAATCTTCTGATTTATTCATTTGCCCTATACTAGAGAGCCTTATCCAAATGAGTGTTGCCATTTTAGTCCTCACTTAGCAGGTTTCTTTGGGCTCAAAGGCTTTTTTTACTCCACACAGTTTTGCTGTTTGAATGACTTTTGCAACA
>WAAG01018108.1:1737-14343 GCA_013390105.1 Tichodroma muraria | reverse complement strand
ACAGATAAAAGTGACGCTATGAGAACAAACGTCGGAGGAGTATCCATGCAGACTATTCAAATGAGACAAAGCATTTTAGAAAAGAGGAGATATAAAGTTCCCCATACATCCAAAGTAGCTCCTTTTACTTCCGCCCAATGGGAAGAGCCTGCCCAATTCCAGGAGTTCCTGCATTGCCTTCAATGGACAGGGCAACTGGAAAGGTGATTAGAGATTGTAGAAAAACACTGCATGTGGTCTCATGCCAGCAAATGTGAGCTTCTCATTTGGGTATGAGAATAGCAAGCTAGAAGAGTAGGAGAGGAAATCCAGTGTGCTGTACCCTGAAAATATCCAGCTTCCATGAGCAAGGACACACCAAGCACAGACACTGGACTATCCAGCAGCCCTTCAAAGTAAAAACCTTTCCAAAATAACTTCCACCTGGCACATTCCTAGGCTTTTAGAACAGATTGTTCCAAGAATAATCAAGTATTTTGTTTTTTTCCTAGAAAGATATTAACAGCTGATCAAGAATTATACCCTCCAAACAATTAATGCAGCCTATGGCCTAACCAGAAAAATCATTATTTCCAATAAGTCCTATTGACAGATTGCTGCAGCAGCCCTTCAAAGCTGCTCCCACATCCAACAACAACAATAATAAAACACTGTGCTATTTTTCTTACCTAATGAAGTTGTCATCTCAGCACAGCTAAACATTTTAGTTGCCACCCAGCCTGTAAACATCCTTATGTGGGGAAGGTTATCAAATAGGTCATGGAGAAGCAGATCTCCCATTATCTAGAGTATTATCTAGAGCCCTCAGATTTCCTGGAGCCCTTTCAATCTGGTTTAAGACATGGTAATGTTACAAAGACACAGCTATATCTTGGACATTGCTAGTCCCTGATTTACTAGCTTCTACTAATGGATAAAGACTAAGTGCTCAATCTAATCTGACCTTTCAGGCGTGCTGGCTGTCAGAGTACATTTGCAGCCACCCCTTCTATCTTAACAGTGTCCCTCTAGGAAAGTGCAGCAATCTCAGAAGGAGAATACACTCCCTTTGGGTTACCAGCTTTAATTCTGTGCTCTTCACAACTTCTAGTGTTATGTGTGATAGACTCGGCCGCTGTTTCTCGGAACAGGACTGTGCACTCCACTGTCCTAATCCTCTTCTAGCAGGCCCCCTTTCAAAATGTCCTACATTGGATAGGCAGCATTCTGTGCAGCACTTACACCAGTTTGATAACCTTCTTTAGTATCTATTTGCCATGCCAGCCTCTAGACTGCTGGCTGCCAGGTGCTCCTTCCCCTGCTTTTGTCAGCGCTATTAAAAGGAGGAGACTGCGCTGTCCTCTTCTGCAGATTCACTTTTAGAGGGTCTGTAATCATGTTTTCTGACATTAAAATTGAGATTACATGAAATATGGATGCCTTGAAGTATAAAAAAATAAAGTGGGCAGGAACATTATCTCTAAACATCAGCTTTAGCCATTTAGCAGCAATGTATTCCCAGATTCTGGGTCTCCTTAAAGCCTTCTCTCTTTGCACAGCCAAGTGCCTGCACCTCATCAGCAAACAATGGAAAAGATTCAAGTAGCAGGATCCTGCCCAGTTCACATTTATTTAACCCTTTATTGCCACTATGTTCTTTTCACCAGCCTTCCTCTTTATGTCTAAAATGGATGCTGAGATTGTTGGTGTCAGAGGGTTAATCTTATTAATAGTTTCTGTGTTTATTGTCAGAGGGACTTGGTTACACTCTCCTCTCTGGGCCAGTAGGTCAGGGGATTCAAGTTCCCCACTGTGGCTTGGAGCAAATCTTGGTGTTGACTGTGCACCTTAGACCGGGAGAGGGGGAATATGCTACACTGGTACAGATTTTGAATTTCCAGTAAGACATTAAAGCAAGGTCTTTCCTGTATTTTTCAAATATATTCCAAGTAGAAATTACTGAACCACTTCTGCAGCAGGGAATTTGACTGCACTGCCCTTTTACATGATGGGAAGATGTGAGTTTGTGTACCCCACACCGAGAACCAGATCTGGCTAATTTACTACATTGCCAACCAGCAGGGGAGTGTCCTCTTATATCCCTTAGGAAAGATGGTGGGGAGGCAGCATTTTAACAGTCTGGGAGGAGAGCCTGTGCACTTGAGGTACGGGGGTCTGATACACTCATTTCAAACCAGCGGTAAGTAGCAGACATATGGCGGAAGGAGGAAAAAACTATGAGTCTAAACTCTTTCATAGTATGGAGTGATGATTGAGTTAAAAAAGGTGAAAGGAAAGGAAGGGAAAAAAGCTGAGGAAGATGTTTTCCTTGGGCTTTCCTTGGAACTGTCCCTTTGTCTTCACCAAATGGAAACTTCAGGAGTTCATCTCTGTCTTCCACCTACCACTCCTCTGCGCTGGGAGAAAGCAGCAAAGGGGGTAAGAACGGAAGAGTGCTTGTGATCAAGTGTTTCCAAATGTTTCACAGCCATAAGCATTTATTGGTTCTCACCCTCCACCCTATCACCACTCCCTCCATATAAAATCAGAGACTGAGCTCCAGCATCCAGGCAAGAAGGAAGTCTTCTTCTCCTTTTTAGAAAGCTACATGTTACAATGCAATGCTTACAGTGCACTCACACTCAGCTAGGACAACTTGCCAAAAGGTAGTGTCAAAAAGCTGCTGAAAGAAATGTCTTTCAAAGATATCCCAGAGAGTCAGGTCATTTGGTGTGGAAAGCAGGCAATAGTTCTTTCTGGGCTCATGGATATAGGGAACTTCAGCTTGACTGAATTGAAGGATTAACAGAATTATTCTCCCACAGTACCCCCTGCCTTTAATACAAACCCAGCAGTTACTTTCCACTCCACTCTGTGTGTAAAACAAGGCTGAAATATGATATTTAAATTATTCCCAAGGATGCATTTGCTGAAAAGGAAGGCATGAGCCAGATCCTCCCATGTGCTTGTTCTTTGTCAGTCTTGAATTTTGGATCATTATATGGAGGGGAAGAGAACACACTGATTCCTAACATTGCTAGTGTTTTAATGAGCACTGCTATCAGTCATTTAGGTTCTCACTCTCTCTAAATATTGGGACAAGTAAAAATGCCAGTAGTGCAACAAAATCAACCAAACCAACAAAGTCAGCCCACGGGGGGAAAAAAAAAGCAGACAACAAACCACTGCAAAACAATAGGCTTGAATGTAGTCCATTGTCTATTTCTGTATAGAACAGAAATAGTAAACCAGCATGAGTGTACGAGAAGAGCCTGTGCTTAGACAGAACTGTGGCATGGCAGATGAGGAGCTCATAAATACAGGCTGCCATACTGCAGTACCACTTCACTGCTGGCAACTTGAATGGCTGGTTGTGTTGCCTGGTCATTTAAACACTCTGGGTCCAAATCCAGTTTTACTGCAGCTATTCTGTCTGCTTTATACAGACACTGCAAAGAGACTTTGTTGACATCCAAGAACTGAACAGACTTTAGAAAGTTTCACTCATGCCATTATTTTCAGAAAGAAAAGTAACTGCTGCAAATTGCATTACAAAATATGCAATTTCTTCTTTCCAAGCCTGTTGCTGTTCCTTGTATTACCAATAAAGAGAACCATATTGGAACAGCTAGTATATTTTTACACACAAGATTTCAAATAAAACAAAACAAAACAAACAAAACCCAAAAACAAACAAAAGAATGTAGAGGCTCTAGAAAGACACCAGAACTATGAGCCCAAAGTGGGGTACTCCTTGTCACAGCATTGTCCCTGAGTGATTTCCTCACATATATTGCAATTTAGGGTTCAGTTCATTTAATGAAGCACCAGCTTCCAAATTTCTGCGACTCTAAGAGATGTTTATCTCACATTTTCAAGACATTTCAAATTCTTACAGCTGGAGATAAATCTTGGAAACATGAGCCAACGAGTCTATAAGAAGAGCTAAAAAAAATGTTTACTTCTTTTAATCTTTTTGGCTCTAATCAAGGCTAAGGCACAGACATTAATAAAATTGATAATAAAGTAGGTGTTCCTTTTGCTTGACATCTGGTTTTTCATCCTGTTGGGGTATGTTGAGACATGCTTTCAAGTCATGCTTTAAAGGTTTTCTCTGTGTCCATGAGGGCTAGTAATGTGAGTTTTCTTTTTAAATGGAGCATCAAAGTTTTCCAGAGCCAGTATTTGAAGAAAAGAAAGACACAGCGATGCTCTCAGTAATAACACTGACATTTGAACTGAAGTGATAATAATGGAAGGGCCAGAAAGGGTCTCTTATCATTCTGGCAGAACTCAATTACCTCCTTTTTCAACATCTGTCTTGGTACTGTGGTTACTTTCCAGCTCTACTTTTGTAGCTTTACACAGCTTTTTCTCAAGTGGTAGAACCAAGTGAACTATTATATAAGAATGATAGAGAAAAATAGATTGAATTGTTTGACCTGACTGAGATTTCATGATGCCACTCTACGTATTTGGTGTGGACCTTCCAGTGAAGTTTCTGGGTTCATTTTCCTGATAGTGGCAGCCACCTCCACTATGTGAGCTGTGCCTGGATGTCTGTTTTCACCAGTAATTACTTACACATGAAGAAAATAATGGGGATTTTTGCTTGTGCTGCAAATGTGTGTGTGTGTATTTACTTTGCATTTTATAGCAGTAAGCTGCAGTTGTGGGGAGAAGGAAGTGTCAATGATGTTAGCTACTGTCAAAACTTTTGGCACATGCCTAGAATCCTGGCTAATGCCTGGATGGTTGTGGAGGGTAGATCACATTGGAATGATGTGCCCACTTTTTGTTGTTGCCGTTGCCTACCCCAGTTAAGGAACTTTCCACCCACAGGAAATGACTAGAAAGGATGGGGACCCTGTTTAACATCTGTTCTTTTAAAAAAAAAAAAAAAAAAAAAAAAAAGCTGGTAAATAGTCCTTGCCCCAGCGCAGGGATGGCTGGAGCAGAGCTGCAGCTGAGCGCAGCCTGGCCCTCTGGGCAGGGAGGGACTGGACGGGGTCTGGCTGACACGCTGGCACTGGCAGCTGAGGGACCCATGTCCAACCTCCTTGGCTGGAGGGGAGTTGACTGGGAGAATCATTAGGCCTTTAGGCAGGGAGGGAGGGAAGCAGGAACAGCCTGCTAGCTAAGGCCTGGTAAAAGGCTTCCACCTCTCAGCTTTGAAAGTCTTAAAAAGCAGTCTCATTGTGTGTGGCATTCACACAGTAATGAACCAATAAAGCTAAAATAAATTAGCTGGGACAGAAATTAATACTTCTTTTTAGAGGAATATATGTGTCAAAACACATACGGAGAGTTTGAAGAATAACTAATGTAGATCTAATAAATATTTTGCTGTTTTGAAATGATTTGAAAGTCAACTTCTTCTGCTGGTATTTAGTCCCAGTGAAGCTACTGGCAAAACTTTCATTGGTTTCAGTGTAGTTAAAACTTCTCTGTTACATGCTGCATCCTTTCTGGGGAGCAACCTGGCATAATTGAATCTCCCAAGACTATCCATTTTTGTGAGCACTGGCATCTGCATTTAAAAGAAGGGACACCTAGGAAGATCATTTTGTGCTGAAAAAATTAATTTTTTCTTTGTTATGCAGGTTTAGTAGAATTTCCACAATATTTTTTTTCCAAACTTGTCTCTTTCTGGTCTATTCTACAGAATGTGCTCTGTGAAACACAAAATAGCAGAGGACACAGGATTTCTGGGCTATGTCACTGGTAGAGAGAATTGTTTATCAGTTCTGACACAGGGGCATAGATATTTTCTTATATTTCTTCATCTAGTCCTAGACAGATTTCCCCAAACCTCCTCTGCTTTTCTTCTCTGTTCATGTTTGCCCTTCCTCTCTATCTGAAATCAGGATGCGGATTTCTTTCAAGTGCCTTTAATGTTCTTTTTCTCTTTTGTTTTGTTTTTGTTGCTTCTTAAATGGTTGATAAGTCTGAAAGTTAGTAGAGATGAAAATATGGGAATTAAGCCATGTTATCCCAAGCAGAATGAACCTCAATTTATTGGTTTAAATTTTGGAAAATGGAAGATGAATTCTAGAAAATTTATTAAATAGCGACTTTGATAAATGCTGACAGATTTTGGAAAAAAATATAAAAATGCATTTTAAAGAACCATATTTCCTGCAAATAGCTGCTTTTTAACTGTGGCTGAGTTTGCCACAGACTTCTTCCTCTCAAATTATATTTCAGATGTACTTACTCTTTGCCTTCCACAAAGCCCAATCCAAAGAGTGACACCTGTGGTGCTTATTGTAGCATCAGGACCTCTGTCTGAAGATAGACACAAAGCTGGTATAGCACTTTGTTCTCCATGTTCACCATCACTGCTCATTTAACATCTTTCTCTAACCATGGCTATGACCACTATTTTGCCTTGAAATCACTAAATGGACACATTGGTTTTGTTTTGTGTCTGGCTTGTCAAAATCTTGGTGAAAGATTTTTGTCATGGGCTGAAACTTGTTAAGAAAAAGGGAACAAGAGTAAAATGGTGTAAGATTTAAGTGAAAACTATTTTGAGGTTGCTGCAAATTTGTTTCACAGGGCTTCTTTTCAGACATTCCCAGAACTAGGTCCACGTCCAAAGCTGATGTGGCTGAAAATGGCCAGATTTTGGACATCCAGCTAGGACAATGTAAATACTTTGGGATGTGCAATCTTCACACATTCTGTTGATTTTGCAGCACTACTTACCTGCTTGCAGTGAAGCCCAAGCTGAAATAGCTTACTGCCTCAAAGCTGTATCGTACTGTTTTGCAAGAATTTACACTGTACAAACTTACTTCTCAGTAGTGTCACTGCCTGAGGTCATTCAAAACACTCAATTGAAGGATATTATTGAGGTGTTTGACAGTGTTTTAAAGAAGTTTTTTAATTTTACTGAAAATTAATTGACTATATTCCTAAATAACTTCTGAAAATGAATTTACTTAAGTTTACTGAGCCATAACACTAATCCTGCATTTACCTAATTTGATGTTCATGTAGTCCCATTGACTTTCACGTCAACAAACGTAATGCAGCTGAAGTCACTGTGACTATAGAGCTGAACTTAAATCAGTCAGCTGCTTACCTGATCTCCTTAAGCAGAGTATCTGCAGTAAAGATGAAGAAAGAAAAATCTTCTGCCTTCTGCTGCAAGGGACCTCCCCCTGACATGTCAGTGGGACTGGTACCAAAGTGTCCATGATGACAACCAGCTGCTGCAGAGCACACTGCCTTGTGCTGGCAGTGCTTTGCTCCCTCTGTACTGCCCTTGCTTTGGTGATAGCTCAGGCAGGCTATCACTGTGCAGCATGCCTTATCTCTCTCTATCGGTGCTAGCTCCATAGTGCTCTCTGACCTTTTCCAGTCCTGATGTGTGTGAGCTGATAGCAGCTTAGGACAAGCTTGTGCCAAGGTTTTTTTTTGTTGTTCTGTGATGATGGACGAAACATGATGTAGCTCAGCCTTGTGCTGTGCTCTTCTGATCTGCACAGTGAATGACACTAAACTTGTCAGAGTTCTAAGAGTGTTGAATTGACTTGTAAATAATGGAAACAGTTATTAATAGCCAATAAATGCTTTCTTTTCTACAGCTCTGTCATCTTTGTTTACTCCCTTTTTTTCTCTGTTCAAAGTCAGAAACTGGTAAAGAAGTGAAACTGCAGGTTTCTGCATCATCACTTTAGTCAATTTAAAATACAGTACTTGAATTTAATTATCTGTAAGGGCTTGGACGACATATTTCAGTTTATGGTGTCTACTGAATTTCTTTCAAACATAATCAGTCCTAAAATGAGACTTTTCTCCACTTGCTTTGCCTCTGTCAGGAGCCCAACTGTGAAGCATCAGCGGTGGTTTGGTCTTCCACACCAACTGCTTCTGTTGTGCCGTACTCCACCATACCCGACAGCCTCAAGCCACATTGTCTGTGTGCCCCAGCCTGCTCTTGGGGAGTTCAAGCTCTTGGTCTGGAGCAGGGGCACCAGGGTGGGTGCCAGTGAGTGGTGTTCACAGGCACAGGGGGCAGACTGCTGGGAGGACGCCGCTGCCAGTAGCAGAAGAGCTCCGTCATACAGCAGGAATCTCTGCCCTGGGTGACGGACAACGCTGATTAGGAAAAGGCTAAATGTCAACATTGTTCTGAACTGGTAATTGGCAATTTTCCAAGAGCATTTTAGACATGAGACTTTGGAGATTTTCTCCTCCCAGGCTGTTCTCCCTTCTCCTCCTCCTTCTCCTCTTTCCCCCTCTAACCACTGTAACTCATTCTGTCAAGAACTGAGTGCTGTCCCTTCAGACCTTCAGATAAATCCTATACAGCAACAATTTTAAAAGCTGCCGTAGTGTCTCTTTCTGTCTGTCTGTCTTTCTTTCTTGCCTTCCTCCTTACTAATTTATTTTGTGGTGAGGGGAAGGTGGCCCTGTGAGCAAGGTGGGGGTGGTGCAGGGCAGAGGGGTGAAAGCCATGTTTTGACACATGTGGCTTTCCATTTTTGCAGAGGTCATTAGCACTCTGCTTAGTGACCAGAAGTTGATTACAAACACCGTGTAGCACCGATGGTTTGCCAAAACACTTGGAGAGGAGATCTGCGCTCATGCTCCCCCTGTCCAATTTGTCTTAAAAATATATTATTACCAAAAAGATTTAAAGAAAAATTTATTGCTTGCAAAGAGGGACCCAAATCCCCAGGGCAGAATAAATAAAATAAAAACATGAGAAGTGCATTTATAGTCCTCCTGAAAACAAGAGTGCAGTCTTAAAAAGGTTTCCTTAAAATGAAAAATGAATGACTGAGTCGCCAACTGCTACTAATCTAAAAGTTAGTGCTTTTGATAATGATGACTGTGCTGCTAACTCTTCGTTAGCAAGGGTATTTAGTTGTAGAATAAGAGTGCTTTATAGAACATTTGCTCCCCTGTGGTTTAGAAATTAGCCTGTATATGGAATAAGTGAGCAAAGATGGAACGTATTTTCCATTGCCCTAGTTATTCCTATGCCTGTGTGTGTGTTGGTGCGCTTTTGCATGTGTGTGTCTGTGCAGTAATAGCTTTGTGGTGATGATGGAGATCATCAAGATGATACAGAGTGGAAATACTGTGTGATTTTCTGGAGTCAGCCTTTTAGGACTCCCTTTAGATGGGAAAGGCAGTGATTTCTGGAAAGCAGGTTTGCCAGCAGGCTGCACTTAAGATCCTTAGATGGTATTTACTGCAGAAATGTACATTAGTGTGATGTGTTTGAATCTGGAAATAATTTTTCCCACAAGGGAGAAAACACCTTGTCATAAAATATAGTGTATTTTATTTGTTTATTCAGTGTTATGTTTTTCTAATAAATTGTGGACTTAGCCTTGTTTTCATTTATGTTAGTGGAAGATTTTCACCTGCATTCAATCTAGTAATAATGACTGTATCTAGCTCTGATGCTGTGTGAGATTTGCTTTCCAAAGCTTATACTGGCATTTCTGAGAGTCAGAAGCTGCAGCTGCTCCTCAAACCATCAACAGCAATGTGGGCCCCAGCAGAAAACCTGTAAAACCTTTTTCTCCTACACACAGTTCATGTGTTTTCAGCCCCTATCACACTTTGGCAGAGGACTCTATCCTCCACCCTCCAGTGGTCTCTGGGCAGAAGGAGCAGAGACATTCAGAAAAAAGTACACCGGAGTTTTCTTCCAAGTGTGGCAGAAAAACAACGTGTGCTGGTAGGGTAAGAGCCAGGGAACTACACGGGCAGAACTTTCAGTTCAGCTGCCAGATATGCTTTTTAAGAGCAGCTGGTAATGGGGAAGTGAGTTGTTCAAACTGACTAGGCTCTTGCTTGTACTCTAGAAAATGGGTCTATTTTCTTCTGACTAGGGTCTACTGAAGGGAGCACTGTTTTCTGCTCTTTCCTGGAAAAAGAGCTAGGAGAAATCCCATTTTTCTGTATTGTTTGTTGAGCTTTCCTCTCTGCAGGTGAAGTCAAGTCTTTCTCTGTGCCACCGTACACTTAACCTCCTCACCTTTTAGTCAACTAGTTACAGTGTTGAACTGATAAATGACTTGTGCCATGGGGCAATGTCTTAATGCAATTAATAACAATCCTTTAAGCAAAATTTACATTTCTTTAAATTGAAAGTGCTGATGGCAGTAGGCAAACCTCCCCTTAGGACCACGGTGGTGAAAAACCTTGGAGGCAAGAGAAGAATGTCTCTTGGAGAGACTGTACATACAGTATCATGCTGGCAGCGTGAGCTGATTCCAGTTACTCCATCTCAGCGCAGTGCTGGACGTCCTTGGCAGAGTGGCAGCCAGGCCTTATTCTTGAAACCCTTCCCGGCGCTCAGCCACAAGAACACCCCAAGTATTTTAAGTTAGCTGCGTAGGTCCTATTCTTAACTTTCCATCTCATCAGATACTTTTCTTATTAGGACTTGAGAGCCTTCCCTCTAAGGTAATGACGATGTACATTAAACATCCGTGTGATCAAGTCCTAGCTTGTGTGTTTCTAATGTGTTATGACTGTGATCCGTGCAATAGCTGTGCTCCAGCCCTGCTGGGCCATGTGACATAATGGCGTTTTTAATTTCCTCCTTCCAGCGCGATTGTCTGTTCGCATGTAGGAAATTGCTTTGTTTTTCGTGTTAATTGGTAGCATGACCTGTTTCAGCAATTCACCACCTCAAAGGTATGTCTGAGATCTCCAAATGACTCACTGACACAAACGCAGATGAGCTAAAGCCACTTGTGTTGCAGAAGGGCCGAAAGCCAAAGCAGAGTGTGTTGATATCCGAGATAGCCTTTTAGCCTGTAGGACCGTGAGCCCGTGGCCCACTTTGTTAATGACTGCATTGGAGTCTAGTGGCAAATGGTAGGTTGTAAGAGGCAGCCCGCAGAAGTAGTCATGTTAAATTCATGGCCGCTAGCTCACTTGATCAATTGCAAGCTGGTAGACATTTATTTAAAATTTATACCACATGAATGTCTGAGGTAATAGGTGAATACTGTAAAGGGTTTATTTAAAAGAATATTTGACCAGTAGGGTCTTTAGAGATCAAATATTTCATTTTCAAGGGTGTCCTGCGTATTTGTAGAGGAGGAGGGGGAAGTAAAGAGGGATTTGGATAATGCGAAATACCACAGAAAGCAAGATTTTCCAAGGAAAACACCAGGAAGCTTGGTATGAGCATTTAATGTATGCTGAAGTTTTTAAAAGGAAACATTAATGGTGAAACATGCCCTCAAAGGACAAGCCAGCAATAAATTTTGTGTCACAAAATTACCTGTCAGTGAGATTATGTTTAAATAACGTGGAATTGTTCCTGCTTCTTGAGGGGTTGGGAGAAACTTCACGGGAGATTGTTCAAAGTATTCAGAATTATGTGCACAAATCCCATTAACAATAATGGGATTTGTGTGTTCAACCCTGCTCAAATGGCATTGAAAAATGTGGCTGTTGGTTGTTCTTCCCCAAAGCACAGACATAGCAAGGGAGCAATGAAATTCAAAATATTTTCTCAAGATTTTTTTTATTACCATCCAGATGCAGAGTATCTGACTAGCAGCCCGTGTGTACTGCATTATGATTAAAGCCTACAGGCAATTCTCCTTTTCCCTGGGTCAGGGGTGGGGTGGGATATAACAGCAACAGCAAAAAATCCCACCAAACAGATTTGACATGTCAGCGTTCCCATTATCTGTGTCAATGGGGAACATTATTACATAAAACATCAGCAGGACTATGAGCATTTTGAATGAGTGGACTCCAGTAAAAGGGGTTTGGTGTCAGCTTTTTTTTCCTCCAATGTCCTTACTTTAAAAAATCACGGTCTTTGTTTTGATGTATTGTAGATGAGACCAAGTTCTTACAAATTAAAGTATAAGGCAGAGAATGCTCCAAAGGTGGAAGGCAGAGGAAGAAAGGGGAAAAATATACAATTAAGTCAACTGTGACTGAACATGTTGCTATTGGATTTGATCTTATCCTATTTACAAGAGAAAACTTATGACTCATGGGTTCTAAATGATCAAGTCATTACTCATTTATGAAGTAAAAAAAATGGATACCTTTTATGGGATTTTTATAAATAATGATTACTTCCCCATATTTATGAATACTGAGCAAAGACATGCTGCAGTCATAAAGCTCTCTGCAAGTGTGGCTTCTGTGCAGACTTTTTGAGAAGTATTTAGTGTTAAGTGATTGTTTCTGTTTTCAAGCTTTATTCTCCACGGGGTTCTGCTCATTGCCTGTGCTGAGTTGTAACCCTTATTTCACAAAATCACAAAGGGAAAGTAGGATAGGTCTCGCTAAAATCCAGACAGATGATGCCTAAAGTGCAGTTAAGGATGGACATGTAAAAGACATCTTTTTTTAAACTATTTTCTTTCCACGTAAGCCTGGGAGGGCCCTGCAGGATTCCAGCAGTTCTGGTTGCCAGTGGTCTATTGTGACGGTCATGATGCTGCTTACCATGTACCTTTGCCTAGTCAAGATTTTTCAGCTCTTCCTGGGGAGCTTAAAAGATTTTAGCCTGCCCCTGCACTCTTTCTGGACACTGCTGACTTGTGGGTTATCACCCTGTGGTTCTCTGGTCCAGCTTTAGTACTGTTTGCTTCTGCTGGTGTTTGTTAGGTGCAGTTC
>WAAG01018104.1:1328-12563 GCA_013390105.1 Tichodroma muraria | reverse complement strand
GAGCCAGGTCCTTCTAGTCAAATAATGCAATCCACAGCTACATATCTTCTAACAGTCCCCAAAATCACGTCTCCTGCGGAATTGATCATATGTTCTAGTTTTAGGCAGTCTGTGAAGAGCAGGGAGTCAGACGATGATACTTATGGGTCCCTTCAAACTTGATTTTAATTACAAATAAAGTATCTGATACATTAAGCATATTTCCTTGCTTATGAACCAGCTCTTATTTCTACTGAAATGTTTCTACTGATGTTTTTGTTCATAAATTGCTGCAAACAGCATGGGCAAACAGGAGGTGGTTTGCCTGGATCATTTACTTTGAATATTTGACGTTTGTAATTTACACTGGGTGATTCTTACCTTAGATCAATAGTCAGACAATTGTCCTTCTTGATTAGATGATAAAATTTAATGAGAGAAGATACAAATAGATAATGAATAATAACAGATCTTTACATTAATATTGCATTACACATTACTTAGCCCCAAACCAAGACATTAACAAATCAAATATAATTGACAAGACACAGTTTAAGAGGCCAGTAGACATTGTCAAATGTAAGTGTAACCAAATTTCTTCTCAGTTCTTACATTGCAGCATCCAGGCAGCTCTAACCTATACTGCTGTGGTGTCTCTAAAAAAATAAGATTATTTGTGTACACAGTTGAGTTTTTTGTAAGGCACAGAGACACAGAATTTCAAGAGTCACATTTTTCCTATCTTTTTTCCTTTCACTTAAAAATTACATTCATTCAGTATATTTCTGCAGAAGCGTCACAAAAGATTTTCCTTAAGTACTTTTTTGAATAAGGGCCAAAAATCATAAAATTAAGAATTTAGGATTACAGAAATAAAATTAATAAGCTAGTGTGTCTGGGGAGCTTATAAGAAACCACCATAAAATAATAACAACAGTAACAATCTCAAAAGAAAAGGGGTGTGGTGTGCATATATGTGTGTTTATGTTTATATTCAGTTACTACTAGATAAGTGTATTACACAATATAAGTCAGTAAAGCATCCATGAAAATTATTTCTAGAAGACACAATAAAGACCATACCAAACATACTAATATAATAGCTGCTAGGAATAATTGCATGTATCAGGTGCACTCTTTCTCAAATCATGTGCATCCCATGGCTTGCAGGGCATGATGGGCTATGAGCGAGATACTTGCTCTGCAAAAGTACCATATGAAGTCAACTCCACATCCCTCTGGAGCTGGTTAAAAACCTCTTACTGGGAAACTTATTAGGGCTTCTGTTATGCATAACATAAATTTGCACATAAAAACTTTCTGAGTCCTGACCCAGAGTCCACCAAGACAGTGAAATTTTCTTCTGATGAGTGTGGCATTGCCTTTCCTTCTTTTTTTTTTTTTTCTGATTTTTTACCTCAGTCAAAGTCCAGCTCAGCCCTTCAACGGTATGATGACAAACCCCAGATTTATAAAACTTTTTCATGACTTTTAGAAACTAATTTTTTATCTAAAAATGGCAAGGCCTTGAAATAGTCACAACATAAGATGTTTGCATTCTGGTCTTTGGAGATCATAGACTCAAACGTACTTACATGCCATTTTGAAGCGTTTCCTTCATTCCTGAGACTTAAAAATCATTCTGCTTTTGTTAATGAAAACAGGTTCTCTTGCATAGACACTTGCTCCAAGGATCTAAGGCTTTAAGACAGACATATTTAATGAAAGTACAATGGTTAATTGTGTTGTCTATAGTTAACTTTTGTTAACTATGTTAAATAAGGCTGAGCCCTAGATCTGCAGGAAATAGCATCACTAAACAGTAAATTTGGCATAAATTGATCTTCTAAGGAGTGCAAATGTTTGACAAGTCAAATCAATTCTTACAGACTGTTTTAGACACAAAAAAATAAAAAAGGAATCTCAGAAATGTCAAAACACTTCGCAATATTTTTTCAGAAACATCGACATCTTGTATCCTCATTTTCCAAATAAGACACTGATATTTTCTATTTGGAAAGGCATTTTCTCCTTACAAATTGAACTGAGGTTCATAAAGGAGGTGTAAGAAAGAGTTAAATAATTAAACACAAGGAATTGCCTGAAGCCAGCTGGTCTTGGCATTGTTTCTTAAAACCAAAATCTTCAAATCTGTTGTAACTAGCTTCAAGGAAACCCATAGCTTCTTAGCTGTGAGTAGTTGAAATTATTAAGAAGGATTTGCCTCCCTAAATTTGACTGCCAGTTTTGACAACGTTTCCTCAATGACCTTGAGTATATCACTCAACAATCTGTGCTTCACCTTCCTTGTCTATATACTTGGATTTCACTTGGGTTGTATTGAAATCATCTCATGACAAGAATACTATTTACCAGTATGGATTGTCACTTACTTATCAATTTATCTGTGACAAGGCTGCCCTGTAATGTCATTGTCATCTTATTAACTGGGAAAGTAAAGCTTTACATGTATTTTTATCCTAGTACAGATTATAGCAGCTTGGTTGGTGCGGTTATTTCCATTCCTCTAAGTAATCAAGTGATTCTTCTAACGTGTTTGTAAGCATTCCTAAACTGTTCAGCTCACACTTTCCCCACACAAATCCTGGTGTTTTCTTCAAAAATAATTTTATTTAACTGTGAAAAATAATAAAGAGAAAGGCTGTTGAATGCATAGTGCAGCATACGATTCCTTCCCTGCTGGGGGTGGTTTCTTGCCTGACCTACTGCATTCTCATGCTTTTTGCTTTCCTCTCAAGGAAATTAAATGAGTTTCCACAACTGAGCTTTAACCACCAGTAAAACACCAACCCTCTGGCACAGGCTGTTACCAGCAAGGCGAAGTGACTCACACAGAAGCAAGTACTTGTGCCTAATCTGTGCTCTGGGACCTCTCAGAAGTTTTGCAATATCAATCACTGGGGCTAAGCCATCAGGAAGGTATTTACACACAGCTAGTTTCCAAATTCACCTGCTTTGTGTGACATTTGGTGGTCACGTGGGCTGCCAGGTGGCACAGGGTAGGGACAACATGAGGCCAGTGATCCCAGGGGACCTGTGAGGGATGCAGCCTTGCTGCAGGGCACAGCAGCAGCCACAGGCAGTGCAATTTCTCAAGCATTTGATGACAAGAACTCTCTCTTCCAGCAACAAGCAAGGAGCAAAAATATTGGCAATTCCCAGTATCTGTGAGTTCCATTTTGTAGTAAATGGAAGAACTTGGCTCCTTAACCATAAGAACCTGAACAAATGTGTTTATATAAATTACACACAGATTATTTTCTACAATGCAAATGACCTCTTGCCACATTTGCACTGTTTCTAGGACCAAGAAAACCTGGTCCTCAACTCCTAAATAAAATAGCCTAGGGATGATTCTCTCTCACATCCCCACCATTAAACTCTCCCCAGGCAGGATAGCCAAGCCCAAATCATCATATGGCAACAGCTCCAGGCAGACACTGGGCTGCCTAGCAGAGCACCTGACTGCCCCAGTCAAAACCTACATCCAGCCCCTTGCTCTGGCTCCAGTTCCTGTACTGCTACTGGAACATCTTGGGGACACCAACAAACTTATCTGGGAGGGAAAGAGAGAATGCCACTGCTGCTGTCTCAAGGATGGGATGCTACATCCCACGCTCAATGCTACAGCTGTTGCCTGGGGGAGAGGCGGACAGAGGACCAGGGCACTGTCCAGCCACCTGAGCACTTTTGCCACAATCTGTCTTCTGAAAATGAAAATGTTCTGAGTGCACATCTTATGGCCTCTCTGGAGTACAAAGCATGACAGCAACACTTCAAAAACATGAAGGGGTAAATCTTCAGCTGATGTAAATTTAATCAAACTATGACAATGAGTACCAGGAGAGAGTATTGACCACACTCAAAAGCACTCACACTCAAATGAGAAACCAAGGTGAAACTCAGGTCACCTGCAGGACCTACCATCTCTTTGTGGAAAGCAGAGTAGCTGCTAGAGACTGGGTTTTGATAGGCAATTTCATAGCTTAAAGACCATCTGTTTCACAATTTTCCAGGTTGTGATAGCAATTAATGGAAAAACTTCTTCCAAGAAGAATACATATGTATTTTGGGGGATGTTATTTGTTAAACACTTCAAATTAGATGATGTTCAGTTGAGGGTAATGGTTTATGTAACTTCATCATTTTTGTTCAATTCCAGCAATAATACCTCACAAATTCTTAACAGGATTCCAATACAGGCTTAGCTGCTTTGCTGAAGTGGGATTTTATTCTCCACCCAAAGACAAGCAAATGATTGAATTTGCAAAGCAAGTTTCTTGAATTCTTCCTGGAGCAGAGGTCAGAAAAAGCATTATTCCTTTTCAATCAAAAAATTATATTTATCTTTTTTTTATTTAATGAGGACTAGATCCATATTTTTCTGTTTCTTGCTGAAAGTCACAGAATGTCTTCTATCATCTCATTCTCTTACAGAAATTACATTCTCTAGCATGCTTAACTCCATAAAATACGTGTTTAGCATGAAAACCCATAAATTTGACTAGACATTGTTACATTTGTTAATACCTCTTTCAGTGAACGACCATGATTGTGGATGAGTTTCCAAACCATTAATACATATTTTCAACAGGGCATTATATGTTTTTTACAGACACTGTTTATAAGGTGATACCCTGTGCAATAGTCATATAAGCTTAGTTTTAAAGACACAAATTCAATTCCTGTTGAAATCTACAGCAAATTTGTGATTGAATTCAATGCTAAATGTTCAGCACCTGCCTCCCTTCACTGAATTCCAGTATGGACAACCTTTCATTCATGTACTTAAACTGTGTTTAGAACACAGGTGTTCTGAAGATACCCCAGAAGACTGATAATTCACATGCTACAGCTTTTCTTGGAAGTCTACAGCTGCACATTAGTATTTGCAGGCTTCTTGTTTGTCACTGCTAGGTACCACCACATCTGTCTTTATTCTTTTTGGGTTCTTCCTGTTATGATGATATCCATAATAGTCCATAATCCAAAATATATAAACATTATTTATATATAAAAATACCTTGATTGTAAATAGATTAGAGGAAAAAATTTTGAACAAAAGACCAAGCTTTTATTGTACTTTCAATGAAATAAGTTAATTTGAAACATGAAGTAGCCGCGGTCTTCAGAAACTCCATTTCCTATGAAGGGACATCTCCCAGAAGCAAATCTTCCATCATTTTTTATGGTCTGTTCCAGGCATAACCCCAAAGAATTCAGTGGAAAGTCATCTTCTTTGACTCTAAGGTTTGTCCTCCACTGATTCAATAATATGGATGATCAAGCTACCAGAGATGTCTGAGGAAACACACATTTGCTGTGACAGAATGGCACAAGCAAGACACATTAACACCTATGCTGCCAATAATGCACACAGTCCAGCAGAGATCTCTAAGCAAGAGGGATTTTTCTTTGGAGATTTTATTTGCCTCAGGCTGGCTTAAAAAACCTTCTCTCAGAGCATAATCTTCTTTTTATTCTTTTTTTAAATAATCATTACCACATCAATACCTCTGCAAGAAAAATATATGGTAAGAAAAAATACATTTGAAAATTTGTTTTCTTTAGAAATCCGGTGTTCTCCAAAACTGACATTGATTTTTTTTTTTTCAGGAATTGTCTTGGGGAAGTGCTGCTACATGCATTTTGACTGGTTAGAAAAACCAAGCAAGAATGACTGCCAGATATTTGAAAGGCACATCTTTTCCATTACACCAAGATGAATACTGCCCTCTGCTATAAATACAGGGTCTGGTAGCATTCCCATCAAAGTTAGGGGCAAATTTCCCATTGACTAACAGTGCAATAGAGGGCCTTTACAGAATAGACAGAGCACCTTTCTATTTCTGGATAGGAAACACAAAAACCTGAGTAGCAAAGTTTCTGATCAAAAAGAAAACAAACACACCTTATGGGCTTTTTAATAACTTTTTCCCCAATAAAAAGCATAAAGTTGGTCTGAAATTATTATACGTTTGAACAGAAGGCATACTTTCATTCTAGCCAGGCATTATATCATTCAATCTCTGAACACAGAGATGTAATATAAAGTAATAAAGAGGAAATACAACATAAAGTAAGATTCAGACATATTAAATTGCTTAATGAAAACATAAGAAAAAGAGTGAGTAGAAAATATGGTTTCCTTTATTGAGAAAAATTCCCCCTCAAAAGCTTAATCAATAATAACACTCATATTTCCTGACTTATTTTTTACATTTCTTTTTTTTAGAAAATTATTAAATATCTTTAATGAATATAGATTGTCATCCTTCTGCAGCCTGGCCTGGCAGCATCCTGGATAGATTGCTCTCTGCTTACTCTGTTTCCCCTATGATTCTGACTGTTCTAAGCAGCATGTTTCACAATTTCATTTCAGATCATTCTTGTCACTGACTTCTATCCAGTAAATGTAAATACATATTTGCAAATGTACCTGGGGAAAAGGAAATCCTGTAGGATCATGCTGCTGGTAATTTGGAGATGAGTTGAACACTTGTTAATGCTTAACATATTTGTACTCTTATACTGTAGAGCAGACTGAGGCTATGATAGTATTGTAGACAAACCACCAAGATTACTGTTTCCATATTCTTTGACCCTAATCCACGGTCCACAGGCTACTAAATAACTGGAGTATAGTCACCAAGATGGTACCTCTGGGGATGAGGTGCTGAGCAGAGTGGGAAAGGTGTAGGTGGCTCTTAGCCATACAAAGATATTTAAAAGTTTGACCACTCACAGATTATCCCATTCCTTCTCTATTCGTTCTATGACTTGACATCAAGACAGCAATCCCTACATGTATGGGAGAACTGGTGTTTTGGACAGCAGATATCCAAAAAATGAGACCAGGGCGAGCACACAAAATGAAAAACTTGTGGAAGTTGAAGGTTCTTCTGGACTGGTGCCAGATTTCTATCTAGGTGTCATCCAGCATGGCATCTATGCTTAGGTTATACCTACTCTTTGGCAACTGGTCCCCAGTTGATTTAGAAAAATGCTTTCACGTTGACAAAAAAGCCTCTTTCACTTCCACAGGGTGTGTGATCCGCAAACAGCCGGATCTCCACATTTCTCCACCCCAAACCACTGGAGATGTAAGCCCAAAACTCTTCTTCCCTAGATGATACCCATGAGTGTCCCTTGAGGGATTCTAAAAATTAGTGAATATCGTCCTTTAACTGCATTTCACAAATAAAGGGCAGGAAAACAACAGTGTGCAGAGTGCAGTGTCTGGTTTGAGCTGCACCCAGGGCTGAGCAGCAGCAGGCAGGTGAGGGTGCTGGAGCCCCCACATACTACACATGCCACACAGCACCACCTGCAGCGTAGGAGCAGCTTCTGGAGATGCTTTGCATGGTTATGCTGGTGTGAGGGAAGTCACAGAAAGGGGTCATACAGGCAGAGTAAAACACCACAGGGTACAGAAGTAATCTTATTTACACACCTGAGTCAAATCTGGCTAGCTTCTAGAGTATCACTATAGGCAGTGTGCACATACTACCTGGAGCATCATCTCCTTCCATTATAAACCTCTAGTGATGGTTTATAAACAGAAATGTGGTCAAGCTAGAAATAAGCTGTCACACAAAATGCTGACATCTCTAAATACCAAGAGTATCTGAGAGATAGTTTTATTCTCATTAAAAATACTGCATTTGTTTTTCTCAGAGGAATTAGAAATCACAAGAAAAATCAACATTACATTACCTAATCTTTCTCATTTTCATTTTTAATTCCCTCAGCACCGGGCTGAGACAGCTCTGCTCCTATGCACCGAGCGCCATGACAACCAACAGACCCACCCAGCATCTGCACTGCCATTCAGCTTGTTACCTCGGGAAAAATGTACACACCAAATGCTCAAACTCTTTTGAAACCTATTAAATATAAATAACTAATATGATTTGACCTAGATAGCTGAAAGTTATGTACCATAACATCTTAATATAAAAAAAGACCTGTACTGTATATGCATTTATAAACATTATGGAGACTAAGTTGCTACAATGAGTTCATCAGTTGTATTATAAGAGAAGTTTTCCCCAAACAAAATGTTTTCAATATCAAAAATGGGAGCATAGTATTCAAGAACTTAGGTGCTAATTGTACGCTATAATCTCAAATTTCCATGTACAGTGTAGTTAAAGCATTTCATACATATGTACTTTTATAAATGATATACATCATAAATCTGGATAATTAATATCCCCAGAGAAAAAGTGTATTAGTTGCCCTTAAAGATCTAGTTTTTGCACCCTATTGGAACCTAAAACTGAGGTAAAATCCTGCAGCTTATAGCAGTATTTGTCAACGAAATAAGCTGTAGTTACATGCACACTCAAACACAAATATGCAAAATAAATATATAACGTCCTTGCCACTAGCCACATGACATTTTGTGTGTTTGCCACAAAAACACATTTTGTGTGCTTGTTGTAAGCCACACAAACATTGCTTATGAATAGGTGTATCCAACTCAACCATCAGTCTTGTGTTTCCTTTCCATCTTGTAGTTTATTGATATGCTAGAAATCCCATGTGACACCAAATTCTCAGTTTGCATTTTACATGCAAGTACCAACAATATATCAAGTTTTACTTCTTGTCCTTATAAATTTTCACAGGTAGTTTATTTAAATATTCTAATGTTTTCCCTAAGAAGCACCATCATTCTGGCAGCTGGCCCTTGCAAGAGAATATAAGATTCTCATCTGAAAAATTACAAAGAATCAAGCTCACACTCTTCAGCTGATGCAAGGCATTCATTTAATTAGCACATCTTTACGTCTGCCAATTTTAATGACTGCATCTCTTGTTGATACAGGAAAAATGCCTAGCACTTGCACCCTTAACCTATAACAGCTTTAAAGATGAAGGGCTTGTAGTTGTCTGGCTGATCTGAATTTTATTCAGTTTAATTCTTATGTTCTCTAAACAGTACTTTCCCATTGTATTGCAGCTTTCTCCTCAAACATTTCTTCAGTCTTCTTCCCTTGTATCACTGAATTCCCAAAGCCTTTATTTTGTATTTGATTTGATTTTTGTCCCTTAAATGTCTCTCTAAATACTTAATTGCTTTTTCGGTTTCCCAGATAACATCCAGAGACGTTCAGACATTAATGGCTTTGCTTCCAGCTACTGACCAGCCATATAAATCTGTTCACACACCACAACTCTCTTCATGAAAATTGGGTTCAACTCTGTCCTAAACTTCAATACAAAATCTGTTCGAAATCTGCTGACTTAAACCAGTGTGCCACAAAAAACCACAGTTGTCAATGCAAACCACCCACCTTTGTGACCCTAATGTTTTGACACATTTGAATCTGCCAGGAAGTGCAAAACAAATTAATTTCATTTGTAGCTGGGAGACAAATAAAATTCTTTTGGGTGGAGCTTGCCCCATAAACTAATTCCATTAGATTCAGCATTGCCTTTCATCTGGTACCACATCCATTCATCTTTTGCTCAGAAACAGGAAGAGGAGGCTGCTGCTTCTGCCATCCTTGATTCAGACCACATGAGCCCCAGCTCAAAGAGACACAAGTTGGCTTGAGGCTGGAATTTGGTCCACAGGAGCTGACAAAATCACTTTTTTCTCTGCTTGAGATCGAACTACTCATAGAAGTGCAGCAGAAGAACTGTAGGAAAACATAACTGCTTGAACATGTTATTCTCTGCAATGTTCTACAATCTATAATGTTCTTATTCCCCTCCTTCATGACAGTCTAAGTGGGGAAAAAAAGATAAACATTTAGCTAACATGTGAGGTCATCTCAATGATTTATTTTTGGGACCTTTTTGTTTGTTTGTTTACAGCTGTTGCAAGAGAATTCCTTTCACTAAAGTATCACCAGCGTATGATTTCCAACAGAAAATATATTAACTGGAACTAAGTATGAAGACTACCAGGTATGCAGAGCTGTGCTATAGAAATGTATTGTTATCTGCTCACCTCCTGCATGTTACCCCATGTTTTTAAATTTTAAATGAGCATCTGAAAAAGGAAACTGAGGGCATAAGACTGAGAGGAAAAAATATGAAAAAAAACAAAGTATCAAATAATCCCTGCTGAGGATATTTCTAAACAAAAAGATAACCATGAAAGCCCCATATATGACTCAGAATTAATTGCACTTGACTATTTATGAAATATATGTGCATTTCTACGAGCATGAAAAGTGTTTTCAGCAAAAGAGGAAGACTGACTGAATGACACGCAAGCACCATTAGCCACAGCCCTTGGGGACCCAAACCAAACAGATCATTGCTCATATAAAAAAAAAGAAGGTAAATAGGGTAGAAAATGTAAAAGTTTGACATGGGCTTTTCTTTTTTTGACATGGGTTTGAAAAAGGCTATGGTGTGACACTGCAGAGGATAATAAGCAAAAGCAAAAAAGGACAGTAGTGATGCCAGTGGTAGGCATTTCAAACATCAATCATGTATATCCCACCTCCTTCTTCAGCAAATGCAATCCATAGGAGAAGAAGATACCCACAGAGCTGTGTTCTTGCATTACAGCACGCCAGTGTTAGGGCTTCTCTGCCTCTTACCTTCAACAAAGTCTTGAGTCTATCAGTGGGAAACCCTGTCTGGGATTCAAAAGAGAGGAAAAGGAGGCTTGGTATGTTATTTGCTATGTACAATGGATGTTTGAGAAAGAAAAGATAGTCAATTTCTACCGTATTTAAGGGTAAAGACTTTGGCATCTTTAGTTTTCCTCCTCCCTCTATCACCTCTATAAAAGCAAGGCTGCTTTCAAATGTGTTATTTTTTGTCTTGTTTTTTCTTCATTTTCCGTGCACTATTCCTCTGTCATTCTCTCTGTGACAAAAACCAATAGATACTAATACCATTACATGAGCAGGAGTATTAGCTTTGCAATAACTTCTGGACACATAGACAATCAGTTTATAATTTGTCATGTATCTCTGACCAACTCTTTCCCCCTTTGCTTTCTTACATACCTCCCAGGGCCTCATGCTAAGACCAAACAATGCTGAGACGCCATAATGCACATCTTTATTTTACATTAATCAAGTGGTCAGGAAAAAGTTTTCTGTTAATACAGACATAAAATCACCTTTGCTAATAAATATCACATTCACTTGTACAAAGCCTAGGAATAACAAAACTTGCTCCTTTGGTCGTGAGACCGATACATGTAACAGCATTTCTGCTCAAAATTCAACAACTAAACCCACTGTGACAGTAAGTTTTGCC
>WAAG01018101.1:948-25956 GCA_013390105.1 Tichodroma muraria | reverse complement strand
ATGAGGTGACTGGAGAAGAACACCGGCTAGAAGATGAGTGCTGTGCCTCATGCTGCCAGTGGTGCCTTTGTATCTGTCTCATTAATGTAATTTTCCTCTCACGATGGCAGTGTATTTATTGCACACAGACACAAATATTCAAAGAAATGTTTGTGTCAACACTGAAACAACATTGAGAAATGTTCTCAATGTTGCAAGAGTACCTGAGGGTAGATAAATTAACTGCCACTATAGTAAGAATATACAAAGTGAAATCTTAGAAGGAATATATACAAACCTTTCTCACCAAAAATCCAGTGTTTGTAGAGGCTGCTGGTGAAAAAAACTGGAGACTGTGTAATGGACATCAGGAAATCACTAACAGCTAGATTGATGATGAGTATGTTGGCTGGAGTCTGAAGGCTCCTGCTCCTACAGAGATCAGAAGAAATGTTGCTAAACACTGCTGCACTGTTAATTATGCTGTTACTCATTCCTGTGACCTCACAAATACCAAGGAACACTACATGGTAAGCTAAAGCAGAGTGCTTCTCGTTTCCTTCATGAGGGAACGCAAGCAAGGCTCAGTTTTACACCCTTATACTTCTGTGCACTTTACAAGATTGTTTTGATTTTGATTGTTTTGTTTAGCTCAGTGATGGGGACAAATCACACTTCTTTGAATATTCTAACCAGTGCCCTGCCCATCCACAATTAACGGGAAGTTAAAGCTGATGCACGCTATGGATGTCTGGATCTGGGCCGTGTTAAGCAAGAGAAGGGGCGCGCATTTTTCACTGCTGATAAGATCAGCAGTGACTTCCTAATACAGGGATTAAGCAAACTCACTTTGAAACACATCAAGCACTGTTTTGCATCAGTTTTTCTCTGTGAAATTCGTTTCACTGGTCCAAACTCTGTCTTTAAAAGAGCAATATGCAGCCTTCAGCGTATTCCGACTATTTTTGTTATTCATAATATTACAGTACCATGTTTTAAAGGGTACACATGAAAACTCAGCCAAGGGCTCTTTAACTTGGGGCTCAGCGTAGCTAAGCTGCTTTCTCAATTTCAGTCTTAGACATAATTGAAAAACAGGTGAATAAACCATGGTTTTTTGCACTGGTCCAGAATCAATCACTAGGTCTACTGTCCCCTTGCTGTCAGTATAGGAACAAAGAGGTTTTATTAGTAGGTGCTTACAGGTTGTGTTTGTTTGTAGTCTGCAAAGTCACTGAACCCATTTCTGTTTCAGGCAGCTGGTTCTCTTATGGCTTGTAAGGCTGCTTTGTGAGCACCTAAAGTGTTTTCTGAATTTCTGATGTACTCGATACTTAGCTATCAGTATTCCTTTCTGTCTTCATATCACCTTCAAATGAAGACAAGCTGTGTCCTCCAGTGGAAGTGTAAGTGCCATGACTGGATTTCCTCTATGGGACCAGCCAAAGAGCTAAGCTGGCTCGTGTACTTCATCCTCACACATCTGATCTGCAGGCCAACACCTTTTCTCTTAAGGCCACTGCCATTCTCATTTAAGTGTTGGTATCTACTCTGAATGAATGTGCTGAAACCTACTGCTGATAAATATAGGCTTGAGACCAAGATAACTTTCAACTACACTCCACTGATCTAAGTTAACACAGCCAAATTATCCTATAATTTGTTGCTGTTATTTTGGTTTATTACACTAGTGCCTAAAGACCAATCACACAGAAGAAATTCACTGGCTTGAACATCATGTCAATGCTCAGCCCCAGTGTGACAAATAAGACAGAATGAGGAGTGAACAGGAGCGGTGAGCATATGATGTTGTCAGAGATCCAGTTTCCCTCAGATATAAGTTGGAACGTGGCTTTAGTTAAAAGGAAGCAAGCCAAGTGTTGGAAAATGTGAAAAAAAAAATGGGACATGGCCACTAATGAACAGGGGGGAATCAGTTCAATGCAGACACAGTTAGCCAGTAGAAAAAAAAAAAATCCACTGTTAACATTTCTGCTTTGGCTGCATTTCTATTGCATGGAATATCCCTGTGGTTCTTTGCAATCTTGCTAACAATTTTGCTATGGCTGTGGTTAATGGGAAGAAGTCAGAGGGAAATGGCAGGCTGTCACTCTTTACCTACAGCAATGTCTCTTGGTGCATTTTTCTCTGCCAGTAAAGAAGCCTGATAGTATTCCTGGACTGTGTTTGCAGCACACAGGATACAGTTCAAGTTCATACATTTGAATATTTAACAAGACATTCAAAAGAAAGGTACCTGCAGAAAGCATAGAAGACCAGGAAGTTACCCAGAGTTCCTGTAATCCCCACTATAAGAATGACAACTCCAATCGTGTAATGGGCATGATCTGGGACATCCACTGTGGGAAAGGCACGAGGAACATCTTGCACTGTCATCTTCTGTGGAGCAAATAAGAGGTCATAGGTATATTGCCAAACTTTTCTAAATAAGCTGGCGTATGCTTCTCTAGAAGGGATAATGGTCAAGAATGCAAAAAGACAACAAGCAAAGTTGGAATAAATTAAAATTCCATTTACCGTTGATCATCTTTGGGGGATAAATATGCCATCAGCAGTGCAAAGGGCAAAGGATGGTTTGTATGCTTACTGTCAATTAAGAATTTTGGTGAAGAATGGCAACCCATTCTCCCCCAGAAGAAAAATAAGGATATAGAGGAGAAAAAGACAGAAAGAGACCTGTTTCATTGCATCTGATATCAGGTAATGCAGAATTTAACAAGTAAGCTTCCTATAGATTTAATTTCAGGAAAGTTTCTGTACCTATGAAGTACAATTTCAGTTGTCCTCTGACATCACGGGCTAGACTTTTCTAACTGAGTAGAAATAGTCTATGGATAAATAGGCATTTACTCCTTTAGCACTATGGCCACTTCATTTTTCCCACTGAATAACACTGAATTTTGAGCTGCCCTCAAGACCTGATTACCAAAAGCCTGGCAGCTTGAACAAGAGTATTTTGGAAACTAAATTAAGGATCAGGAAAACTAAACCACACATCCTTTATACCTTATGTCTGGTTTCCACACCAGTTCTGGCTTTTTTCTGCCTGAATCAAGGTATTTTGCTCTCTGTGAAGTACTTCATAAACCATTTGATTGAAGCATTTGTGTCTTAATTAGTTAATAACTCACAGCAAAATTCAGTAGCCAAGTCTGAAGATTGCAGGATTGGAAATGGGTATTTTTCAACAACAGAGGTGGACATTACTTCTGAATACATCTGTGAGGTTGGGCTGAGGTTATTACAGGCAGTGTGTATTTAAAACCAATGTGCCAGCAGCAAGAGGTGAACCCCAGGAATGCCTGGAATTCTGGATGAGATTGCTTTGTGCGCTGAAGATCTGCCCACAGCAATCCTCAACCACCAGAGTGCACTCCCTGAGTTTCTACATTAGCAGCAATGAAATGCTGGACAAATACTCTGATCTTAGAGAAAGAGAATGTAGTTCTGGCTGTTACTGTAATTGGAGCAAAATGTTAAGTCTGATACACTAACTGAATGACAGTATCACAGCATTTATGGTCCAGGTTCCTGCAGCAAAGTGGAAGTAGGCATAACATCATTAACATCAATGGGCATCTTGCCCAACTGGAAATTGCTGTGCTCAACACAGTGCCAGTAAACTAACAAAAATAATCCCATACTAATAGAAAGTGGATAGGGAGTGTCTGAGGTAAAACTCTTTCAAAGTAAATGAGATCAGGTGTTCTTTGGTTTGGGTTGGTTTTATTTCTCCTTAGTCTTGTGGCTAGAACATTTTTAAACAGCTGTTCTGCAGAGAGTTAATTTTAATTATTAGTGGAATGGAGATTTCTGATATTTTTTCCCCGTGGCTATCCATTTAATCAAAACTGGATCAATGTAATAGAAATGAAGCAACTAAAGGAGCTTGTTTTGGCTACAAAGAACAGATTAAAGTGGCTTTAATTTGAATTAAATTTGTGGAACACTAAAGACAAGGAAAAATTTGAAAGAAATATAAATACATGGAGAAATCACAAGAGAGGCAAGGTTAGTTAAGGGAAAGTAGAAGACTTTAAAATTATTCATTAATGAAACAAGTTGAGTGTCAATAAAAATTTCAAGTGTGAGAAAAAATAAAGGAATAATATTTATACTGAAGCAGTGTTAGGGCATAAATTATAAAACTACATATATGATCAGGAAAAGGTGTGCAGCAAAAGGAATAAATTAGGATTTTAGTGTGGACTTGCTGTAGGCCTTGGATTTTTACCAGAGGATACAACTCGGCTGTTCTCTAAGACATAAAAATCAATTATTAAAAAAATATGTCACTATTTTCCTTAGAAATACAATTATTGTTCTTTGTGTCAAAGAAGGCTATTAGTTGATCGAGAAGCATTAGTTCAGGCCTGAGCACTTCAAATCCATCACGAAGTTGCATACATACAAACAGCTTCCTTAGTAGAAGACAAAAATACATGACTGTATCAAGTTCAGTCCTGTGTCTTCTGTGGGAATCAAAAGAAAGGACAGGGAGAAAAAGATAGAGCTTGAGAAAATCAGGTCAGCAGGATAATCAAGAAATCAGATAATTCCCAAAGCCTTTCTCTATTTAGTTTCTCCAGTGCGTTAGCTCTGTTTATTCTGTCCTCTACTGTCATCACACAGTACAAGTACTTGGTTGGCAGGGGAGAATAAAAATCCCCCTGTTGCAATTCATATTGTAGCACTTGTCCTTTGAGAATATTCTGAACAACTATTTCAATGGCAGTGATAATACACAGCAGTATTGCCTTGCATGTTTTCTGTTCAGCCTTCTTTCTATAAACACCTCCTAATGAAGATATTTGGACTGGGACTGGCACTATTTAACATTTTGTTGGCAATACGGACAGTGGGATCGAGGGCACTCAGCAGCTTTGCTGATGCACCCAGCTGTGTGGTGCAGTCCTCACCTTGGAGGGAAGAGATTCCATCCTGGAGAGGGGTCTGGACAGGCTTGAGAGGTGGGACCATGCAGACCTCATGAAGTTCAGCAAGGCCACGTGCAGGGTCCTCTGTGTGGGTCAGGACAATCCCGAGCTCAAACACAGGCTGGGTGAGCAGTCCTTGGAAGAAGGTCTTGGGGGTGTTCATGGGATCGTAGAATGGTTTAGGTTAGAAGGGACCTTAAAGTTCCTCTAGTTCCAGCACCCCTGCCTTTGGCAGGGACACCTTCCTCTAGCCCAGGTTACTCAGAGCCCCATCCAGCCTGGCCTTGAACACTCCCAGGGATGGGGCATCTGCCGCTTCTCTGGGCAATGTGTTCCAGAGCCTTACATCCTCACAGTAAGGAACTTCTTCCTAATCTAAATCTAAACCTGCCCTCATTCAGTTTAAACACATTACCCCTTGTCCTACCACTATGTCCTTGTAAAATTTCCCCCTCTGATTTTCTTGTAGTCCCTTTAGGTACTGGAATACTGTTCTAAGGTCTCCTCAAAGCTATCTCTTCCCCGGGCTCAACAAACCCAACTCTCTCACCTTTAGTTAAGATTAAAAGCAGGTTTTATAACTTTGTTTAGGTGTGTATGAAAACAGGCCATTTGCTACAGCTGTGTAAGAATTTCTGGTTTTAATCTCTGGAAGGCATATAATTTAGTATTATTTACACTATAGTTTTGCAGAATCAATTTGAGAAGTGCCACACTGGTTCAGAGGAGTGTCCCTGACAGAGCACCAGCTTGCCTTTAATCAGGACTGGGCATTTCATGGAGATACTAAATGTGCATAATGAACAGTAATGTGGGAATTTAAGAAGAGTCTAAGTAATTGGTTTGTACCCTGAGACAGCGTAATTATCCATCGGAAAGGAAAATCTTAGTCCTCCATAAATTTTAATCCTCCATATATGGGTGTAATCCTTTGCTAAATCCTACTCTGTTGTTTGCCTCGATAGATGCAGAGTTGAGAAGTTATGGAGTTGCTCTGTGTCAATGTGTCTTTTTCCAGGAGGTTTAAGTGAGTCCTTGTGGAATCACTACAGTAGAGGGAAGCTGCTAGGTTTAATGAAGTTTGCCTTCTTAAAATGCTCACTGTTTTTCCTAAAAGAATATATGTCTACTGCCTACAACAAAACAGCTAAAACAGAACGGTGTTTTCAGTTGTCTTGCAGTAAACTTACCTGAGACTTACAAACCAGAGATGCTTTCAGGGAGTTTGGAGAAAAGCAAATGTTTTATAGATAAATACGTCTAAATCCTTGCTGCAGCACAATATGGAGCCTCGTTATTCTATAGGTATAACCTGCTGCCACAGCTGCTTGCAAGGGAGACAGAATTCTTCCTTGAGAGACAATCTGAGGAATCAGCTTGCTTCTTTAGGAAAAGACAGACTAAGGCTTTATGCAAGCAGAGAAGGGAGTAAAAATGAATCAGACACAGGACAGATTCATTAAGGCACATAGGGCAGAACTTGTATCTCACCATGAAGTTTGTCAAGACCCTCCAAGACACTAATCTGAGGACAGTTGAAAGGATAAAGGAACTCCTTTACATCCCAAACCAAAATCATGATTCCTAAGTGATTTGGCAGATAACAAGGAGGTCTAGATCAGATATTAAACCCAGGAATATTTGATGCCTGTGTCTGTTTTGTCCTGGGAATCCATTTATCATACAATTTCCTAAAGAGAATGTTTTCTAAATAGTTACTTCATAATTGATTAAATAAAAAAAACCTCAAATGAACCAAACCAGATAACCTCTGAATAACTTCTAGTTGAAGATATACCATTTTTGAAAATCCAACACACATCCCCATAGCATGAGAAAAGTATTTGTGTATAAGTGATAAAAGGACAACATTCCAAGAATAGAATTCAACTATTACTGAGAAAAAACATCTGTTCTTTTTTGAAGTGAGGAAATAAAATCATATCACTTAATTACTGTTCACTTGGAGATGTTTATTTCTGAAGTCCTACTAAAGCTAACAGTGATGATGGTAGGAGCAAGGCCATGCAAGCAATACTCATAGTAAATATAAATCATATCTGATATAGCCCACTCCTCACAGTCTCACAATGGCATAGGATCAGATAGTTACAGATATCACAATAGTATAGGATCAGATTTAGTTACAGCTACAGGGAAAAAAGAAATCCTCATAAGGTCATTTGGGCATTTGAACATATCTCAGTGCTGATTCTGATTGATTGATTGACTGATTGATTGATTGGTATGACATCAATTCCAAAGCCAGGAGCAGAAAAACTATGTCAAAGACATTTTTTCAGCTGCTTCTGCCTGAACTTGGCAGAAGGATTGTATCTAATTTGGTGTAAAACAAGACAATAAAAAGGGAAATAAAACAGGGAGTACTATGTGGTTGCTTTTATGAATTAATCTAACTTCAAACTGCAGGCACTGGTTTTGCAGGAAGAATGTTAGAATAGAATAGAGCCCAGTTCCAAAACATTGCAAGCTTTGGCAGTCCAACATGAACTTTGGCAATATAACAAGTTTCTTTGTTCTTAATTTTCCTGCAAATGCAGGCAAGGAAGCCACTTATTTACACGGTATGACTTATACAACCAATGATAATATTAGGCCTTTTACATTACAACAAATTACATGGTCTAGAAAAATAATCTTACCAGAAACACCGTAATTTCCTGGTATTCCTTGTGTGGTGTTTTTACTGCCTACCTAAAAGAGGCCTCAAACAACTGTTAGCACTTATTTCCCTTTACAGGTCCTTGCTCTGATTTCTGAGCTTGCCTCTGTGGGCACTTGCTCTGTGATGACAGGCAGCACAGAGAGGAGTGTAATCCCCCCTCAATTACGGTTTCAGCAGGGTGACGCTAACTGCTAAGCCCTCTTTCCAGTAGGCAGCAGGGCTTTCCATAGATGATGCTTGTCCTGTTGAGCAATTTGGATAGCAGATTTTGTATCCTATCTGCTGGATTTAATCTCAGCCACAAGCAGCACACACTGCTTTCACTCCTGAAACTCTCTTAAGCCAGTCTTTGTATCAAGTTAAATTGCAAAATTTTGGTGATACAGACACTTGACCTAGGGAGAGGAAAGGGACAGCTAATTAGATCTTTCAGCAGAATACAGAAAAGATCAATTTTTAATTTTCCAGTGTAAATCACTGTGTCCCCAGAATCCTTTTCCATTCGCTCTCCCATTCAGTCGCTTTTCTTCCTCCCTGCTGTGTTCTGCTATCCTTTTTCACGTGTTATCCATCTAATTTGTCTGGTAAGAGCCTTGGCTCAGGACACTTATTTGTTTATTTTTCTGTAATATACTGCAGATATCCAGGTTTTATTAAAATACAGTTTTTAAAAACTTTAAAAATTAGGTTGGTTTGTGTTTTCATTTTAAACTTTTAAACAGACTTTTGTAAAAACAGTACATGAACAAAACCCGGAGTCCTAATAACATTCTGAGACACAAAGCCAGGAAGAGGACTTCTGAACTCCTTTGGTCAGGCTTTTGGGGTGTGATGGAGAAAATTTTTAGCAAACCCAAAAATTCCATCCTGAAGTGTCATCACAACAGATTCTCACTTTCACACTTCCAAAGAAAATGTCTTTCTCTTTTGTATATAAAAACTCAGAAAGAGCTTTGATAGGATTTACCTGAGAAAACCTTTCAAACAACTTTCTTGGGTAACTGCACGTAACAACTCTTTTAACATTTACATAAGCACTCCACTGCACTTACAGATTATTACAGAAATTATGGGGATTTCCGCCCTGAATAACAACACAAGAGAGCATTGTGTTTGAACTGCTAAACAGCAGTTTAACATGCAAGAACATCTTGTTTTGATAGTTCGCAACATATTTGATGCTCCTTGCCATTAGACATTCCTGCCTGTCTTCTGCCCGTGCAACTCTGCTGAAAAGCACTGCTTGTACAGCCCTTTCTGCATGAAATAAATAGTTAAAGGAATAAAAAACAGATTTAAAAGTTTTCGTTATGTTGTTCATTATTGCATTGCAGCATTAAGTGCATGCATGCTCCTTAACTGTCCATTTGCAGTCCTATAAATGCCAGCCTTGCCAGAGATCTACATGCTGCAGCTTTAAGTGACGGGACACACTTACTGTTGGGGCTCTAAGAGGCAGCTCCGTCCGTGTGTAGGCATCGGCTTCCGAGCCATTCCATGCATCGAAGGACTCCACAGTTTTGGTGCTCTTGGTGTCCTCGGAGGGACAAAAGACCCCCTTCTGAATGGGCTGATTATTCAGGTGAACAAAATCTAAGCAAAAACCAAGAAAGAAGAGCTGTCCTCTGAAGTTAAGTCAGCCACTTTACCTTTGTGTGTGTGAAGCAGGTTGCTAGATTCTTTGGAATGGTGTGAGATCCAGTGCAGAGTTTCTCACTAGAGCTTCAGATTGCTTCAGTCCATCATCAGCTTAGCAAAGGGCAGCAGCAGCGGCTTCCATTTAAATACGGGAGAGGGCAGAGTCCACACATGCCCAGTTTGCAGCTTGTTCCATCCTGATTCCAGCTTCACTTTAATGATATAAAACTGGTACTCGCTTAAAAGAGCTGGTATCTGCTTTTTACCTTTGACCAATTTATGCCTGAATTTTAATACTATTCCCACACTATCTCTGTATGAAGACAAAGAAGTTAAAAAGTGGATTCCACTGTCTTCAACAGTGGTTATTTTTCACCATATTGGTGAGTTAATTTTTTTATGGTCTGCTTCTAAAGAAGATGCATGTGTACAGTTCTGCTGAAATTTCAGAACTCAAATAGATTCTGATATTTAACAATGTGCTTGTATGCACTTCTGTCTTGTAGAATTTAGGTCATGGTTGTTTGTTGGTCTACTTCTAAAAATAAACAAAACATAGGGATAAAACCTGACATCACCCTTTTCTGCTCTTTAGTTAAAAAACAAACAAACAAACCAACAAACCCCATAAAAATACCTTAGGCAGAAAACAGCAAATATCAATCTGTTTCAAGAGTTGCCTGCTTTCTTTTCAGTTGTGTTTAGGTAAAATACACACAAATGGATTCTCATTCACACAAATCTGGCTTTACATTCCACTGTGCAAAAAGAGATCAATTGCTGTAGTCCCAGTTGAAGGTCCATTACTGTTGCAAAGTGAAGTTTAATTGCAACAGAGAATTAGGCAGAGTGTGTGAAAAAGCTCTTCCAGCAGATACTGCAGCCTGAGTATCACAGAGTTTAGGCCTTCCACCCACTGTCCAAATGACCCTGATGCAAGCTATTAGCTTCATTGCAGTTGGTATTAAAAATAGATGGTGTGAACTGTTATTGGAAGGCCTTTGTGAAAAGGCTGTGCTAGTAATGGTGGGAACTGCATTCCCCCAGCTCTGCAGATGTATCTTTCCATAAATGAACACCTGCAGTACCTGACCATAAACTGAAGGATTGTGTTTCTTTGAATGGGAGCTGTGCCTCTAATGAAAGGCACTCACCTATAGTGCTGCAGTTTCCCTTGACAGTCATTTAAGGAGGGAAGTGATCCTTGTCACCAGGCCACTGAACATTAATCAGCAGAGACACTTCTTAGGCTCCACAGGCTCTTAAACTGTGACACCCTAAGAACAGTTATTAGCAGGCCCATTATGAAAGGAAGAGAGATTTCATCGTGTGCTCCTGCCCTGCAGTGTTGGTAGATGCAAACAAGCCAGATTTAAACCAGCTGTGGCAGAACTGCTCCCAAAGGTGGCTGATCCACTGACAGGTTTCACCTTTGCCAATGTCTGAGATTCTATGGTCACTTTGTAGAGTGTGCTCTTCCCTTCTTCCTCCTGTGTGACATCAGACACATGAGTATCAGGGCAATGGTGGATGTGACATTAACGTACGAAATTCAAAAGGCATCGATGTGAAATCCAAATCCACCCCTCTGTGCATACACAGTGCTTACACTGTAAAGGAAGCTGCAGCAGACAATGGTGTTGGACATTTTTGGAATATAATTTTGCATTTTACGAGTAAATAGTCAGGAAATGTCATTACAGAAAGCTACAGTATGAAACTGGCAAAGTCTCGTACTATCTTCAAATGAAGATACTCCTCCTTATCGAGGAGGTAGAAATGATAGGTAGAGCAGAAAGTACAGAAATGATTGATGTGCAGAGAAATGAGACAATGGGAGGTCTCCCATGTGAACTCTGTACTCAAAGGAGTTGCACACAGTTACATCCTGATCTTGTCAAACTGATAAGACAAAGTTTGAGACATACAATCTTCAAGACAAGTATGAATACTAGATCAGATATGATCTTTGACTTGACATTCTCATTTTCTTTGCTTAAATCCTCTTAGTTTTCTGCTTGATGTCTTAGTTTTGGACATTGCTAACACTCAATCCATTTACATACAGCTCGTACATAAAGTTCTCCTTTTCCCTGGGTCACAGATGACATTTTTCTTCCTTCTTATTTCCTCTCATCTTAACAAGTCAATGCACTGAAAATATTTCCTTTCCATTTAGCCTGGAAGTATTGACTTTTTTTGGCATTTTTAGGGGACCCTGTAATATGTTTGGTAGAGTAATCAAATCACAGAATAAATACATTATTTTTTGAAGTAAATTAGACATTATAGAAGCTGTCTTCCTGCTTCATTAGATTTGGTGTTGATATACATGCCTTTGCAGAGAGATTACTTTGATTAGTTCAGCAGTTCCTGAGAGGATATTATGAAAGAATATGCAGTGTAAAGGAGACAAAGGAAGTTTTCCCACTGGGAAGCAGATACTAGTCCAAAGAGGGCTACTCATTTGGTATCCTTCCTTAGCCTTAGGACTCTGCTTCTGTGAATGCTGGGCACTTGCAAGCTAGGGTAACTATTTCTGAAAATTGGACCCTAACACTCAGGTTCACAGCCAGTGGAGATGTTCTCATATGATGGTAGTTGTGTGATCCTTTGCTAGGGCCAATTGCTAGGGGTGATTCAGCTGCCCTGTTGTATGTGTAATTACTCAGCTTCCATGGAAGGAGAGGAATCATCCTAGAACTGTACAAGGTGTGAAGTATGAGACCTCATTCTCTGTCCCTAGGGCTTGGGGAGTTGGACAAAGACGCACAGCAAATCATTCACAAAACTTTTTTCTCTCAGCTTTTCTTTGCTTTATATGCAGTGTTAAACCAGAGGGAACAGTTCTAAGTATTCTGTTGAGCAATAATTGTTTTTCTTTATAGTTAAGGCTATTTCACTTGAAGTTACCAGAACATTAGACTTGTGGATTAGGAGGGAAATTTGGCCTCTCTTTCCCTTGTTTATTCTCTACCTAAAGCTTACCTGTGTTACATTGCTGAGAAGCCTAATGGAGAAAACATATCAGTTTATGACCCCAGGTACTCTCCACAGGCATCAGCTCAATTCTAAAGCTTTCAAACATTTCTACCACAAGTTCTGTGTATGAAACATGCAGAAAGTTCACCTGGCTTATGGCCCAGGTCTGAATTGCCCTCCAGTAACTTGCAGAGAAAGAAAAACCTGCCGAGCATTAATCTCTGAGAATTCCATCACACTGAACTATGGTGAGAACAGCCTTCCCACCTTGGGAGTCCTGCCTTCAGCTGGATGCCAGCTGCCTACCAAACTACTCCATCCCTCCCCCTCTTCAGCAGGATGAGGAGGGAATGAGAAAATAAGATAGAAAAAGCCTGTGACTCAAGATAATGGCAGTTTAATAAAACAAAAGCGAAGGCTATGTGTGGAAGCAGAGGAAAAAACAATACTTACTCTCTACTTCCCATCAGCAGGAGTTGGCCAGCCAATTCCCAGGAAGCAGGGCTTCAGTAGGCACAGAAGTTATCTGAGAAGACACATTGTAATAACATATGCACCCCACCTCCTTTTTTCTCTTATTTTTTACTTCTGAGCAGACATCATAATGACATGGAATATCCCTTTGGATATTCCAAAGCTGGAGCTGCTGTCCTGGGTATGGCCCCTGCCAAGATCTTGCCCCCCCAGCCCACAGGCAAGGGGGGAATGTTGGAGAGAGAGCGTTGCTGCAGTGCCAGCGCTGCTCAGCCAGAGCCAGAGCCCTGGGGTGTGAGCAGCTCCCTCCTAGGTACAGCACAGCTCAGCTCAGGAGGGCTCCGGCTCTGGCTCCGGCTCAGCCAGACCCGAGGCAACCTCTTGCTGCTGATAATTACTTCTGTTCACAGTTTTTTATAAATTACAGGCAAAAATAGCAGAAAGACCACAGACTCTGGGACCTTTCCAGGAAACTCAGAAAATTGTCTAACAGAAAAAGGGAAAGATAATGCCTGGATAAAATTTAATTAAAGTCCAAATGAGTATAAGATTTCTTTCACAATGATGGGAAAAGAACTCATTGTCCTCTTCTTTGGCTGGGAGCTGTGGGTGGAATTAGGTGTTAGCTCATCTACAGGAATACAGAGTGCACTGCAAGAACAGGTAATCTGCAGCCTACAAGATACACAGACTGCTTTAGGGAAATGCCAGGAGGGTTAAAAGACCAGGGTCATGGTCAGCTAGGCATTAATGACTATGAGACACCTTTACATAGGCTTACCTGGGCTTCTTTAAACTTTCTGAAAGATCACCTAGGTTTCCAAGGCCAGCGTAAGGAAAGAGGAACGGACTACTCAGAAATGGGAAAAGTAAAGTCCCAGTTTTCTTAGAGTGCAGACACAGGTCTGGGATTTGAGTTACTACAAAGGAAGCATGCATAAAACCAAGTTGTTTGGTATTGTTAATCAGTTGAGTGATTTTTTTTTTTCCCATTGTGATGTGGGGAATGATAGTGACAATTCCTGAAAGCATCTTGGGGAAGACAATTCTCAATGCTCAAAATATGCTCTGCTTGCCCTCTAGACATGCTAGGTAATACTGTAAGTGATGGGATAAGGGGAAGAACTATTGATTTTTCATTTGAGTGTCCATTCATTTGCAGTGTCTGCCTTTCAAAAGGCAAAATCACACTACGAAATCTGAGTCTACAGCAGTCTTCCCCACACAGCACCCTCTATGTAGTAGTGTGAGCCATGCGTATCTCGTTCGGTACTGCTTCTCAGTGGCTGCAACATCTGAAAACATGTTTCTCCAGAAGCATATTTACGGCCCTATTTCTGTCCTGGTACCTGCAACAAATATATCTGCTTAGATATGCAGGTGAAAACTGGTTGCTTGTTTTACACAAAACTCTGGTTTCAACCATCTGTGTTGTTTTTGCCTTTTAACAGCTAAGATTTGTCAGAGGGGAGCTCTCCCACTTCTTAGCTGTTCTCAGAGAGTGCACTGCAATTTTGGCACCCCAAATAACAAGGCAGGGAGAGAATTGTGTAATATATATCTTCTGTGTGCTCTATTAATCATAAAAATTAAATTTAGTTCTTCATGCCTGGAGCAACTTAGCAAGGGGACAGGAGGCAAGAAGACCCTTCGTAAATAAAATTGTTAAACTGAATACAAAGTTCTGTATGGCTTTTCATGGGCACATACTCTTGGGACTCCTCAAAAATCAATAGACAAAATAGAAAACAGTAAATCAAATCAACATGGTTTCTATTGTGCAGTAGAAGTGAATAATTCACCTCATGGGTAGTTCTAATTTTGTAGGGTAGCCAAGATCTGTGGTGAACAGCAAAGGCACACAAACGGTAGGGTGCAGTCAGCAAGCACTAACACTGGGCTGTTTAGCCCCACAGCAGGAGAGGGAGAATCCCATGGCTGGGCCAGGTACAGAAGGGCCAGATCAGAAAGGGTGGCATAGAAAAGTCACTTCAAACCCAAGATTTTTTTCTAATACTTAGCAAAACCATCATCTTTTCCACTGTGATGAGAAGATTCTATCAGTGATCTCTCCAACAGTCTGAATGTAGCCCTGTAAATGGCATTAGGCTGCAAGTCTATGGCAAGGCACAATCCAGCATCTTCTCTGCCTGAGTTCCCCCAGTTGTGTTTCCAGCTTACTCTGAGACTTTGTGGCTTCAAGGCCAGCTAGCTTGGAAAGGTCAGCCCACCTGTGTCCCTTTTGTCCTTCCTTAGAATCTGAACACAAAGTAGTTGCACAAAGAGCTCTCAAGACCAGCCAAGCTGGATTTGCAGTGCCTCCAAAAACAGCCTCTTAACCCTGATTTGTGGAGTGAGCTCTCGATTCATCCTTCTCTGTCTCCCATGGCTTAACCCCTTTGGAAAACCAAACCCAAGGAACTCGGGCTAGCCAAACTCTTTTCAAACAGTTTCAGCTGGAAGCTTCCCTACTTCTAGTTCCTAAATAAGAGCTCACCTTCTCACATGTGGACTAAAGCCAATTGTGCTGGTGCAGCTTAGTGCCTACTGTTGGCAGGGAGAAATCATATTTAAAAAACAATTGAAAAGTTGCTGTATTATTGCAGAAAAAAAGGCCCATCTTTTTTGCAATAATTCAATACAAAGCTTAAAGAAAACTTCCCATGTTACTCTCTTCCCCTTAATAAACCATGTCTCTGTCACAGACAAGTCAGTCTACAGTGGGCTGAAATGCGGGATCAGCATGTGGTGGTCTTGAAGCTGCTTAGTAATTTTTGCTGAAAGCAAGCATTATGAAAGATTTTCTCATGCAGAGATACAGCAGAATTGTGTGTTTCCCAGCTACTATACTATGCCAATAAGAGGAGGATTGACAGAGAAGGGTTGTGAAATAAAATTGCAGAGAAATTGTATCAAGCATTTTCCCCCTGCTGAAATGCTGGCTGCCACTAGAGGTGCACACAGTGGCCAGTGCCAGGATTTGGTCGTCACTGGCAGAGAGCTTGTACTGCTTACAGGAAGAACTACTGGTACTGTTTGGTTTTTGATTATTGGTTTTTTACTCCCATCTGCTTATGTGGTAGTTGCTTCTGAAATATATAGAACTCAGTGACTTGAGCCTCTCGTGGGAGCCATTTTCTGGCTGCAGAAATATCTTGCAGGTAAGAAAGAGGACAGTAATGGAGAGGGACAGATCTCTGATGAATAGACTAAGGAAAGATGAACAGTATGAAGCAATTTTTACCCATACACAGCAATCAAAATGTAAACCCTGATATTTGAGAAATAATAGCTCATGATAACCAGAGGGTAAACAAAGTGTGGTGTCACTTGGCATTAAAGAATTACCATCTTTCTCCTTAGATAATAGCACTACTGTTCACAAATTATCTGCAGAGGATACATTTGATGCCCTGATGGCTGTACAGTTACTTTTTTCTGCCACCTGCATCTTGTCTTACAACATCTCTGTAAAAGAAATCGTATCTTTTCGAGAAATACCATCAGTGGTTATGTAGGTGAAAACCAGCAAAGCACAATTGTCAAGCCACTGGTGGGAGAAAATTCTATTGGTGCACTAATAAGCAGGCATCTCAAGTCTCAGCAACTCCCAGTCATTGCAGATGCCCTGTTTTGCTGTTCTAGACTGCACGGTGCCCTGTGCTTTCAGAAATTGGAGCAGGATGAGAAGGAGGAAAACAGACCATTCACTAACAGCACTGAATTTTCAAAATCTTGTATTTGAATTGTTTCTGAAAAGAGCCTGAAGAGCAAGTGAAAATTAAAATTGCCAGAAAGTATTTTAGATGAGTCTGTAAGAAATTTCAGTGTCCTACACAAGACAAAAGAGCCAGCAGTAGCCTGCACCAAATTCTGCTTCAGTTGCAACAGTGTTCAAGATTTGGGCAGGATTCTGTAAGGGCCACTGAGAACAGGGACATTATGATGGGTTTGTCCCTGCTGCAACTTGAAACTCTTCACACTAAGTTTGAAATCAAACAGACCTAATGCTTAAGCTAGAGCAGAATCCAGTGCAGATGTACTATCAGAGCTTCTCAGTGTACCGAAGTGTAAAGCCATATGTCTGTTTCTTTGTAAACTCTTTTGCTAGGGCTGTTATCCAGCCTGTTATCACCATGGTCTCTGATTTCCCAAGTGTCCACATGAGGCCTCTAAATGAACACATTCTTCTTTGTTTAGCTCTGCAGTGCAGCCTTTATTAATACCTACTCTGCTAAATGCTTCCCTCTGGATCCTCAGCGACTTCTGTTTCAGTTGCTATGACATCCTTCTACTCCAGCCTTGATTAGTGGAAAGTACAGGACAGTTATCACAAGTTTGCAGACAGGATGCAAGTGTGCAAGTGAGACTGTTCAGATTAGTCTAAGCCCTTTGCATTTTGATCCTATCCTCTCCCGGCACCTTTCTTTAACTGTTGTTGCCCTGCATCCCCTTCTTTGACAACCCTCCACCCTTATTTTCTCTCAAATCAGATATATATTCTGGTTTTCACTTTTAAAAGCCTTGATAGATTCTCTATCTCCAGCTTAGCTATCATCTTTCAGACAGCTCTGGCTTGCCAGTTCTCTCATCCTGTCAGCCAGTGATACCCATTTCCATCATTCCCTGAAAACAGTTTCCACCATGCATGATCTGCTTGTCTCCATGCAGTTCTGCATGGTGACAGTGGCAACAGGAGACATTGACAATAGCTGGGCTGCAGGCAGACACAGCCTGCTGGCCATGTTGACACCACAGACCTATAATGTCTGATTTTATCTGTCCCTCTCCTGCCAGTAAACCTCCATTTCTTGTCTCCTTGTACTTTGATATCAAGCTCTTTGGAGCAGAGACTTTTTATTCTATGCTGGGATCGTGTTTTGACTCGCCTAACATTTCTAAGTATTGAAGCAATGCAAATGTAGTAGGACTTCCATTTTCTGGTAATGCCAGGAATTCGCTTAACAAATATATTCCACTTAATTTTTTTTTTGTGAACTTGTGAATAATTCAGTATGACTACAAGAAAATGTGTGCTCTATTTTAATAAAAACATGGACAGCTGAAAATGGTTATCGGAGTTTAAAAGGCAAAAGAGTAAGCCTTCTGAATAAACACATCTCAAAAGCAAACCTGTATGAAGCAATAAACACTGGCACCAATCCTCAGAAAGTCAAACTGCAGTTTCTTACTTTAGTTTTATGATTCTGCCTACTCCCTTCAGAACTGGCATTCCTGCTCATGACTCTCAGATGATGTTGCAAACCACAAAAACATAATTGGGTGATAATTTTGTTGCACAGCAGACAAACATAGATTAACGTCATCTCTACTCACTGTAAGAAATTCTCACTGAAATAATATCCTGAAATTCATATATGTGATTGGGAAAGCTGGGCACTGCACTCTTTCTGCTCTTTCAGATGGCTACCAAGGTGCTTGAAAAAAGAAAACACATTAACAGCATACAGCCTGGAATATGGGCTTGAGGCCCTAGGATACTTGAGCGATTTTGCACACCACCATACAGTTTCCTTCTCGTACAAACTGAAAGCGAAGGAGGTCACTAGTGGGGAGTGACTGACCTTTCCCTGTGTAATAAACCAGTGGATTCATGATGAGGAACATCAGATTTAGACAGGCCTTATCTCACTTCCAAGTGAATGACTCAGCTACTTCTTTTCCTAGGGAGAAAAATTCATGTGCTCTTTTCTAAGCACAGTTTCAGTAGTGAGACTTAAGACNACCTCAACAAAAAATGGACATTTAAGAGGCATTTCTCCCTGATCACAAAAGCATTTTCTTTGTGTGTTTCTACCCCTTCTTGCAGCTTCAGTTACAAAATGTAATTTAGTAATTATTCTTATCCTCTCTTGTTCCCCCCACCAAAACAAAAATCTATCCAGCCAAAAAGTTACGACTTTGCTCTTAATACACATATATTTTACTAAACAAATGCATTGCTGCTTCCTTTGACTCAAGAGGTGAAAATGCTACTTTCTTAGTGTTCATTTATAGTAACTAATAGGGAGAAGAGGTAAACAGAAATACAGTCACTTCTGTCTTCACAAATTTAAATGAAGCTCAAAACATCCTAACCATGCAATCAGGACAAACTTTTGCTATTATATTCCTAACCATGGACATACTTAAAAGCCCACAAAGTCTCTTTGTTTTCAAATTCATTGACTTGTGGCACAGTTACTTCCTTGGATTTCTTTAAGAGTGAGAGAGTTTTAGAGCTTTCTCGCAGTTCAGAGAGAAACATCCTTGGGCAAGAATCAGAACTTGTTATCATTAGACAACTGCAGAGATCTCAGTCTGCTCTGGTATATTGCAAACAGCAAGGCAACAGTGATAATGGTTGGTTACTCCATGAACAAAAAACCTCATGGCAGCTTTTTTTATTGAACCTTAAGTTCAATACCTAAGAAACTCACCTATTTTCTGAGCATAAGCAGTAGAATATGAGAATGGCCATTCTGAGTCAGTCCAAAGATGTGTCAAACCCCACATCCAGTGACTGAAAGCAGCATGCCAGGAAAGAGTGCAAGAATATGGAGAGATTTCCCTAAAATACTCTTTCAGCTTCAAAGAGCATGCAGCTCAGCAAATCTGTGCTCCTCAACCGGTATTTCAGTGATCTAACTCAAACATTGATGGGGCTTTTGTGGGCTTGCAAAAGGATTCAGGATGTAGGTAGGAATGTAGTTTCAAGCTGTCAATGTAAAAGTCTGGGAAAAGAAAGGCTGCAGTCCGAACCGTGAAGTTATTTTGGTCCAAGCTAATTGCTCTTTAGCTTGAGCAGAAGCACAGAAACCTGAAAGCTAACATAGCCTCTCTTGGAAAGCTTTGTATAATTTAAAACACAGTCATACTACAAAACCAGTTTTCAGCTCAGCTTAGTAACTCTCTTCATCATATGCCTTTCAAAAGAGTTGCCAGAATGAATGAGCTGAGAACCTAGCTCCCTTTCCTTCCTTTCTTCTAATTATTGGAAGAGAGATTATTCCTCTTAAAATGAATTCTTGCTTCACCAATTTTAATGAGATATTTTATTTTTTTTAATATCCCAGATAGTCTTATTAAAAGCTCAGCTTTTCAAGGTTTGATGATCAGAGCTGAGATACACATTCCAGAGAAGTGCCTGCAGCTGAAGCACCCAGACTATCTGAAGATTTAGGAACATGGTTTTAGTATAAGAATTAGGCCTAAGAATGAAGAAGCTGAATAGAACTAAAAATCTAACACAGTAATTCAACATAAACAGTCACTATGCTGGGAATAGTTTCTAATCACTGCTGTTTCTCAGGCTTTTCCTGTACTTTTATGGTGCTTCTGAATTTCTTACCTTAGAAAAATAATGAAGGGGAGACTTTAGAGAGACTATTTTTCATTCTCCAACTATTCCACTGGGACCTGGCTCTTAATTTTTGGTAGCCAGTAGAGCTATGGATATATAAGAAACATCCACTCAAAGGGAGATGAGTATTTTTGTCCTTTAATGATCATCTGTGCATGTGCATTTTGGAACCCTGGTTCTGGAACTTGACCTATGTATTTATTGTGAGGTCACTTCAGGTACTTTTCTGAAAATATGTATGTAGGAGTTAAAGATGCTGGTGATCTTTTGTGCAGGGTACTTACCTAACTAAACTCTGAGGAGCAACTTGCAGTTTGTTTTCCTATAATTAAAATTGCATGAGGCAGAAGCTTGACACTGTTTAAATTCAGGATACAACTTACTTATCTACCAAAAGAAATTACTCAACTTATTTAAATTAATTTAAATCTTTTTCCTTCACAGGAAGGAAAACTTTTTGAACCACCTGTCCCCAGCTGAGGAACTTTCTGCTCCACTTAATACAGAGTGGTTCCCTCTGTCCCCTTGCAGAAAAAGAATGGCTATTAGGTGACAGGACTGACAGAAAACCACCACCCAGACAAGTGAAAGCAGGTACATTTAAAACTTCTGTAATTCTTATTTTACAGTCACCTGCACTACCTTTTATTTGAAAGTCCTAAGTCTTCATTTACACAGGCATGTGATGTTTGTGTTTCTGTCCCACAGCTGATGGAGGTGGTACATTCTAAAAAATGAGAATTAACATGACTGACTGAATCTCACAGACATTTGATAACCTGGTATTAAGTAAGATTTCCCCCAAATACTATTTAAGTATTAAAACCCCCCGACTTTGAAATACGGTGTAGATTATCAGTGCTGACAGTGAAATACAAAGTCAAATTATTATAGCTGTGCAACAGAAATAGCGAGGGACTTAAAAGCGCAGGTGATGAGCTATATACTCTATTAAAGAGTAAAATGTCTGTAGTCTCCAGGGACAAAAGCCATCAGAGAGCTGTAGAACAGTATGCAGAAAACAGCCAAAGATATAACTTGTACTGATGACTGAAATTTAGGTATTCAGCATATAAAGCAATTCAAAATTGCAGACTAAATGATAGCTAGAAGAACACATACAGTATAATAAGTTACTAGTTAAAAAGATAAAAGAAGCCAAAGTTCATAGTCTTTGAATTCAAAAGATTGGAGAGCTGGATCTGGGTTTATGGGGTTTGGTCACAAACCCAAAGGGCACTGTATTGCCCTGAATGAATCGTGAGAAATCCAGCACCAAGTTACCCCATGTACCTGGGCACTACCGAGAATCTGGAACCTGGGAGTGGTGGGGTAAGGAGCTGCTTCAATGACTGAAGAGCCTGCACAGTGCCAGCGGTGGCCCTGGGGAGCAGGAGCAGCCATGGGCAGAGTCAGGCTCTGGAAGGAGCAGCACCCATGAAACACCACCCTGCTAACTTTGAAAAAAAACCACTGCTGCACATGCACGAGCTTCCCATTTCTGTACTACTTTATCCTTTTCAAAATTTAGTGAAAATTTCTCTTATGGAAAAGGTAGATGAAAAGCACCTAACATTTAAGCATTAGAAAAAACATAATAAAGGGGACAGACAAGAGCAGAGGAGGGGAAGGAGTCAGCACAGAACTGACCAAAGCAAGCGGTAAGATACCATTCATCTAAGAGAGGTGCCAGTCCTTTACTCTCTAGGAATAGAAATAAATCTACTTGCAGCATTAATCAATAATGCCTGAAATCAATAACACATAGCAGACTAATGGAACTGAAAAGTCATTAGTGGTGTGGGAAGCTTACTTGCTAAAAGCAACCTGCATGAAAATTGACATTAGCCCTAGTCAGAGAATGGACAATCTTGCCTGTGCAAAACCCAATATTATATCTTCAAGTGATATGAAAAGCAAATTCTAATTTTTTTTTCAAGAAAAGAACTGTCAAAATAAGTCTCTTGATAGGTCCCTTTCAATATTTTTTGCCTAGAGCTTCTAAACTAAAAATATCTTTATTTCAAAAAGGTTATGAGAGGATACTCAGGGTTTTTTCAGGTTACGCCAGTAAAAAATAACTACCTGAACTTTTGCTAAGGGACAACAATTAAGGAATTTTTTAGTAAAGCACTAACTAGCACCAGAAGTTAATATGGGAAGTAATGAAATATAGTGACTGTACCATGTTGCTATCCTCTCCTTTAGCTATGTAAAAAGAAAAATACTTTTATCTATTTTACCTAGAAGAAAAGGCTGTTCCATTACAGGAGTGTTTTGTTGTAGATTTTTTCTTATTCTTTAGATAGAAAAGAGCTGCAAGGGCTGTTATAAGTCTAGTAAGTCAAATCAAATGTATCTTGTATAAGGAACACTCATTTACATGAAATATTTTGATCTTACTAATAGTTCTGACATAATATTTATGTGAGAGGATTACAAATTTGTACAGCAAGTCTGCCACAGGAATAATCTCTTCAAAAAAGGGACTCCTCTGAAGAGGAGCTGTACTCAGACAGGAATGGCCTTTGAATGTCCAAAGCAGATGGAAAACGTCTCTTGCAGGTTTTGGTCACCAAAAGACTGATATTCCTAATAATGAATAGCACACAAAGAGAAAGGGAAGAGGTATCTTTCTCATTGCCACCACCTACAAAGAAGGAAAATCAAAGACAAGTTTCTGGAAAAAATGAATTCTTAAATTCTGTATCAAATATCTTTTAAAGCAGCAGACATTTGAGACTTCCAAAATTTCATGCAAATGCTGATCATGTTACTTCCCTCCTCATTCTAAAGATTTACTAGCTTCAGACTTCACTACTAGTTTTCTTCCCTTTGTTTTATCCCTTTGGTCCTTTATTTTGCCTAGAAGTTGTCACTTCCTTGAAAGGCAAGTTAAAAACTATGTGGAAATAGTGAATTAGGTTAAATCACAGCTAATGTAAATTGTATTATTAAAACTATTTTCAAAAACTGGGTAAGTTTCCAGATATAGATGAAAAGGTATAAAATAAGACTGCAGAAGGTCTGTAAGAACCAGTGTGATAATATAACTGGGATCACTTAACCTCTATCAAACCTAGTAATGTTTTAAAGCTTATGGCAACTGAAACTAAAGCACATGCTAAATCATGTTGATTTCAATTTTGTTTATGTATGTGGACTATCACATAAGTAGTACCAGATAAGTTAAGGCATAACTAGTTTTAACAGCCCTTCGTTGGCCAGGAAAGTAAATATTAATAGGCTTATTTCACTAATGAACATATAGCCTTGCTAAAAAAGTGAAAAATTAAGAGTGTTCAATCCCTACAGGTCTGACCAGAGCCCACTATGTTAGACTAAGACACACTCTGGTGAAAGCAAAACTCTGAGGGGAGTTCTCAGTCACCCCTGAACACGTGGTATTTCCCATAATGGTAGACATTGGAGGGGTTGGGTTCTTTCAGGAGTTTGTATAGGAAGAGAAGAATAAAGTAATTTTATATAGTATTGCACATACTGACCTACCAGTGCAGAAGATGTCATCCTAGGGGTTGGAGTTCTGCTGGAAAGAAATTGAGTGGAAGAAATTAACACTGAGATGGCCTCCTAACATCACACTCATTACTATTTAAATGGTGTGCTGTGAAACCTTGATAGTTCAAGCAATAGTTCATTTTGCCAGCTTATGCTGTTCTTGTTCCACCATAAATATTGCCTTAGTGATTAAGTATTTCTTTTGTCACCTTTTTCACCTCACTCTGTTCTTCTTATCCCAATCTTTTCTTTTTCCTCCCACCCTTCAGTCCTTTCCATTTTCCCAAGTTGTATCTCTCATTCATTCCATTCTCTCTATCCTTTTTTCATTTCACCATCTTTCAGTCTTTGAGAAAGAACAGTTAGTTTTGTAGGAAAATGGAAAAGCACAGAAGTAAGCTATTTTCCTTAACAGGGAATCATACCTACAGCAAACTAATGTGAGATTGTTATTACTTGGAACAATTCTGAGATTCACGTCGGCCAATCCCACACTAGTTCTATGTCCAAGAGCTCTTCACATAGTCAGCAGGCTAACAAGACTTTTAACAAGGCCTTTAAAAAGCTTTCACTCAAATATTTGGTGCAGACTTTGGGACATTTTTTTAGGTAATGAAGGAAGCCTCCTTTGAAGAGAATAACATTACTTAATGATATGATGAAAACATGAAAATGTGCCTTTCCCCTCCACAGCCCCAGGGGAAAGGCATACTACTGCATGTTGCTGCATATAATTCACTAGTTGAATTAATATAATTTGGAAAAGTCTATGCTTATTCTAAAAAAAAAAAAAAAAGTTTAAAAGAAGTCCATGACCTGTACTATTAGAGTATCACTATATATAAACTATTTTATAGATACAGCTATTTTGTGAAACAGATGTTGACCTGGTTATTTGTAAATTGGTTCAAGAACAGCATAATTCTGGTTTTAGAAGCTAGACAAGGAAAGTGGAAGCATTTTCTTTAAAACAATAGCATTAAGGTGAGCTTGGTGAACTGCTTCAGAATCTGTTTTACAGTCTAATGCACTCTACTAAACACTAAACAATGAAACTAGGTTTTGCTCCTTCATTTGATTACATTGTTCTAGCAAATGCATTCACAGAAAGGTTAACTACCTTCTGAGATAAGACACAGGCCCCAGCCAGAGGCAGCTGTTAAAGTTCCATATCTGCTTCACAAGCAATGAGCTGTGTCTAAGCAGTGTCTTAGACACAAGGGATGGGGACTAGTTTGCTCTGTGTGAAGGAAGAGAGCTAATTTTGATTTCTTTGAGTACAGTTTCATGTAAATAGCAATTGATTTTTAATGTGAAAGCATTAACAAGGCACAATACCTTAACTTATAACCTCTTTTATCACATGACAAAACTACAGGGCCTTTTTTCCGTCTCTTCTGCAGCAGGAG
>WAAG01018086.1:771-13622 GCA_013390105.1 Tichodroma muraria | reverse complement strand
TTATGTATTTACATTATTATATGTTTCCAGCAGGTTTTATGTACATTCTCCAAATAAAATTCTTTATTTATTTGAACCCTGGCAGTGCTGTATCCATGCCAGCTGAACACTGTTACGATGTACTTGTACTATGCTTTAAGGAACAACTCTTATTTACTGCAGGGAGCCTTGCAATGCTTTCCACCACAGTGGGTGTGCAGAACACAATCCAACCCAGAGGAATCGCAACATGGCAGCACCGCACCAGGAAAACTACACCTTCAAGTAAGGACAAAGGCGCAGATCTTCTGCAACAAAGTAGTCTCCTGCAGCACTGGATGACAGCACAAGTGAAAGGTGAATACAAAGATCCAGACAAGAAAAACTGAAAAAGCCCCTGAATCGTCTCAGGCTGGAAGTCTGTGACAGAAGCAGAGTTGAGCTGGGGCAGAGGAGAGGTCTCATAACCTCAGATTTTGAACGCCAGGAAACACTTTTCTCCTGTGAGGATGACCAAGCACTGGCACAGCTTGCCCAGGGAGGATGTGGAGTGTCCCTCTGGGAGACTTTTAAAAGCCATTTGGACATGACCCTGGACATCCTGCTGTAGGTGTCCCTGCCTGACCAGAGGCATTGGATGAGATAATGTCCAGAGGCTTCTTCCAACTTCAGACATCTGAAGTTTTGTGAACTATGTTGAGGCAGAACATAGGCCAAAAATAATGTACGACCCAGGATTTGCCTGTTACACCCACATGACAGTAAAACCTATTTTAAAATGCCCATTATAAACCTGAAAATGTCTTTCACATCTTGACTGCTAAGAGATGCATACAGTATTTTCCATTTCCCCAAGCAGATGACATTAAACGATCATATGAAGAAATTCTTATTTTCAAGATAGTTGTAAATCCCTGTGTGACTTAGCTTCTCTAACTCCTGCCACATTTAGAGGCATCACATCAATTTTTAGAAACTCACTTCATACAGAACTGAAGCACCTAACAGAATATGAATGAAAAAAATTGGTAAATACCCATACCTTTCAGAATATTGACTATGTGTTTATGTGGGAGCATCTTCAGAGTAATGAAAATCTTAATTTTGTTGACTTTTAATAATACGGTGTATTTTTCTTAGTAAGTTTTAACTGCAAGTAAGATTTATTACTTTTCCCTTTGAACACACTTCCTTTCTGTTTCAGTATTTCATAAGATGACACAGAAATGTTAAGTCTGACCATTGTAATTAATTTAATATTACACAGCATTACCATTTGTATTCCAAAGTCAAATAGCTAGCCAGTACCATGCCAAACATAACCCATATAACTTATTTACTGCATGCTCACAGGAATATTAAGTTTAAGAATGTATTTACCAGAAAATGTGGTTTTCTGTAGACACAAGAAATACACTTTCTTTTGCAATAGTTATTCATCATAAAGCAAATATGGCAACCTGTTTTGCAAGCTGTTACTCTCCTACTTGAATTGTATCTTTCAGCTTTCTGTAGCTGTCATTAACTCTGGCTTCTTCTTTATCTTCAATCTGAAGTTAATTCTCTGGCCAGCATGTTGCTTGCCGCTTTGTGGGATTAAATATAAGGGTTTATGAAGAAAAGGAGCTTTTCATACAATGCTATTACAGCACGATAGCTTTCACATAAATTATAGACTCTTGAAAAAAGGCACGTTAAACATACCTGCTTGTTCATTTAAAATTAAATATTATCATATTGTAAAATAATAAAAAAAGGATTATTTTAAAACACTCACTAAACATATACACAATCCCATTAAAAGAAGTAACATAGCCACATTATCAGCACAGCACGCAGACACTGGGAATGCTGTTTGCTGTTCATATTCAGTGTACCATTATTCTTTTGAGACATCTTCAAAATTGTACCTAAATTTTTACTTATAAAGGCAATTCTCTTAAGGAAACAATAAATCTAGAAAAGCATTCTACAGTTGTAGAGTTAAAAATCTGTGTTGCTGTTGTACCAGCCCTTACATTTCATCTCACTTCAGCTGCTGATGAAGTGAAACATTTATCCACAGACCTATTTGGAAATTCAGGACAGTAATTAAATGGTTTATGCTAACCATAACAGAATGTGTCTGTGCTAATGTCCAAAATCTGTCTAACCAGTGAAAGCAGTAACAGAGGAGAAATTTTGTGCCGTTGTGGACAGCATTTCCTTTCACACATACTTCAAAACAGACACTCACAGATAATTCTAATGTGATAAAAATACAGACATACTTCAATTTTTTAAAAAATGGAGCAATTTCATCTGACCCTGCTAATCTAGCTGAGTGCACAGTACCTCAATTACAAACACCTGTGAAAATCTTAGAAAACTAAAGTACCTGTGAGATGCTAACCACACTTAACCTGATGACCAGGTCATCAGTTAGAAATAATGGCAGTTATCACTCTCATTTCCCTTCCCAATATGTCTTCTATTCCATAAAATTGAGAATTATGTAGAAAGCTTCAAGAGACAAAGTGCTAGCAATTTAGCTACTGAAATATCTCCACAGTTCAGGGAATTTTCCATAGCACTCCTCAACATCTATCACTACGTAGTACTGTACACTTAAAGCCCCAAATTCTGAAAAACAAAAAATAAAAGATGCCACCAAAACTACATATGAGTCAATGTAACAGCAAGCATGTCTCTATGGAAAGAACACGTTGCACCATGATTTTGTTTCACTGAAAACCACATTATATGCAATAAAGAAAGTACGTATCTCAGTACCTCTGCAAGCAGTAATCACTCAGACGTGTTCTCTTTCCTGAAGTGCTCTGAACTACTAAAATAAAGACTGTTTCTAACTTCAGTTAATTTGCACAGGATTACAGCTGAGAGACTTAAGTAAAAAAAATATATTATTAATATTACATCTGTAACAGATGGAATAAACATGGATAAGCATAATCTTTTCATTGTTTTATGGAACCACAATCCACCAGCAAGTGTACAAATCCGTGTGATATCCCTGAGTGCTGGATTTAAATTGGAGTCTTGAAGAGAGGTGAAAGATGTGCGAGAACTGAAGCACACATAGAATCCTTAACCGACTAAACATATAAGCTAGCTTCTAAAACTCATTTTCAGGGATAAAGCACATCTTTATTTCAGTATAAACAATATAATTTCTCACTTGCTCCTGAATTTCCAAAGAATACAGAGAATAAACACACAAATGGGTGCAACTGGACCCTTGGGAACCTGCAGCTCAGCACAGCGCACTGCAGTATTCTTCCCACAAGCTCTCCATGAAAATCAGAGATGAAAGCTTTGCTGGGCTAGCTGTGAATGCAAAAGCCCTGACATATATATGTGCTCAGCAAGAGAAATTAACTGTCAGCAAAAGCATTTTTGTTCCAGTGTAACTGTACATACACTGGATTTAGCGCTGCAGAATTAGCAGCCTACATAATGTATACAGTTCTTCAAACTTTGAAATATCCAAATACCCATAACTTACTTTTCCAGATGATACTATTACCCTTGAAAACATTTTGAGCTTAGTCCCTTAGACCTTGACTTCAGATTAAAAAAAAAGAAACCTAGCAGTAGAAGCACTTCCCTTGAAAGAGTTCTAATAGACTGACACATTAAAGATTATGAAAGATGCCAAATCCTCAGACAGAATAAAAAGTAGGCGTCCTAATAGCCAGAGGTCTTTTGTACTGATCCTTTTAATATAGAATCTCACTCCTTTCCCTAAGTGTCCACCACTGACCATGCAGCAATCTTCCAAACAGCTCTTTACCTCACCTTCCATTTTAAAACATGCTGAATATGCAATCACAAAATTGCTGTTCTGTCCATCCACAAGAGATTTGGCAGAGTACTTTTCACCTACTTCACATGCACAGGCCAAAGGGGAAGATGGCAAACAGTCCATCATTTTAACATTCCTTGTTTTCCTTTAATATTTCAGGTAATTAATTCTGAGAATTTATTTAAAATATAAGCTACAAAAACATCACCTGTCTCCCTGTTGACTTGTATATTAGACCAGCCTTTATATTGTGTATTCAAGAGGTGATAGACAACATACAATCAGTGCGGCTCACAATGAATGGCAGAAACAACCAAGGCATGGGAACTGAATTAACAGTGTATTGCCCCATAACCTAAAAAAGTTAGCAAAGTAACACACCCCAGCAATACCCACCGAATACTACAGAATCACATAATCAATGATGTAGGAAAAGTCCTCTGAGATTGTTGAGTACTAGCTATGACTGGACACCACTCTGTTAAGGTAGATCACAGCACTCGGTGCCGTGTCCAGTCTTTCTCTGAACACCTCCAGGGACGGCGCATCCGCCACCTCCCTGGGCAGCCCACTTCGATATCTAATCAGCCTTTCTGTGAAAAAATTCCTGCTCATGTCCAGCCTGAACTTCCCTGGCACAGCTTGAGGCCAGGTCCTCCTGCCCTCTCGCTGGCTGCCTGGAAGAAGAGGCCAACCTCCACCTGGCTACAACCTCCTTTCAAGTAGTTGCAGGGAGTGGTAAGGTCATTCCCAAGCCTCCTCTTCTCCAAGTTAAACAACACCAGCTCCCTCAGCCATTCCTCAAAGGACTTACCCTTCAGACCCTTCACCAGCTCTGTTGCCCTTCTCTGGACTCGCCCCAGCTCCTCAATGTCATTCCTGAACTGAGGGGCTCAAAACTGGACACAGCACTCAAGGTGTGGCCACACCAGAGCCAAGTACAGGGGAAATAGCCTCTGGAAGATGGGGTAAAGACAGAGATGAAAAGCATTCTAGGGCTAAATGTCGTAACTAGTACGAACACATGGACAAAGCCCTTCAGCACCTAGGAGAGAGGGCTTTGATTCTTCAGCATCTGCTATTTCAACAGGCAGCTTGCTGAAAGCTAAGGGCAGGCCTTCAACTGATTGGAATAGGAAATAAATGGAATGGGAAATAAATGGCTCCTTCTTTTTTAATGAAATTGTTTAGTCAAGACCTCACATATACTGTTATTTATTGTGGAGGTCTGCGGGGTGTTAATTGAAAAGGGCAGATTAGGTATGAGGTTCAAAGTGAAAGCTAACAACAAGGTACTCAGTCACTTGGATTAACCAAGCAGCATTCACACAGTACTTTCTCTGAACAATACAGTATGAACACTGGTTCAGCCAGTATGTGAAATCCAAAACTGTTTACCTAATCGTGATTTTAAAATAGGCATAAAGCACTTGAAACTTACAGTACAGGTGTAACCATGAACAGTAAACAAACTCTTTATAGAAAATAGCAGCACAAGGGTCTAGAGGACACTCTGTGTGTTACACAAAGAGGTGAATTATTATTTAACTATGCTTGCCTTGAAAGCATATCCAAATATGCCATAAGCACCAGCTTCTCACACCAAAATTCTGCCTTTATAATGCTAATTATCTACTGACAAATAGAACACTTCAAAAATTTCTGTCATCATTCCTCCTGGCTAATTTCTAAACTTCATCTAAACAACTGAAATAAGTTAATAATAGTTAATAATACTACATATATAAACCTTTTAATGACTTGAAATAGTAATTTTAAAATAATTTCATAGCCCCAAATCCTAAAAAAAACTATATGCATTCTGAAGAACTTCAAACTTGAAACACTTCCCTAAGTTTTTAGATACTGGCAAATCTATATTGCACTCTTCAAAACTTAAAAAATTCTTGTCCTTAGAAATAACTAATTTAGACAAGAATATTTTCTTTCATTCCTCTACACCATACCTGGGTCACAAAATGTTTGTGGCTGAAGCTAAGCCTGACACTTGGCTCTCAAAGGTGGTTTTAAGAGAATTAAAAAAACAACAGCCAAAAAAAACCCGAAACAAACAACACTGAGGAACATAACATTGCAAGTTAGATTTCTTTAAAAAGGAAGAAAATAACAGAACCCGGTTAAGAACTTCCAGCCTAGTAATATGATTACAGAACACCACAGGAAGCATTCTACACCCTGGAGAGGCTATCCAGTGATTGGGAGCCTGTTCCTCAACAGCAACCTGAACTCAGCTAAGAGAATAAAATGAATCAACTTTAAAGCAAAAATTTACATTCCAAAAATTAAAAGTCTACTAAAATATTCAACAGATTAAAATAATCTTGTGAGCATTGAAGTTCCAATTAAAATCTTAGCGGAAAAAAATGAGACAGCAGTAAAATGTGAACACGACACAGCACATTAGATAAGCCTGCTCTTAATTCTGGTAGGAAACACCCAAGAAGTGTATTTCATACAGCAGAAAACCCAAGGGACCTTTAACCCAAGGGCAATAAACCACATCACGCAGCACAGAAGCAACGAAGACTGGGAACAGACTAAGTCCCACGCCTTATTCTCAGAGCCAATACAACGGGTTTGATTCAATACCTATCTAAAACAGTAGCTGTGGGCTGAAGGAAGCAAGTAGAAGTATGGTGGCAATTATCTTAATGGTCACTACGGAGAACATGCCGGCACTAAGGAGCCCTCTGACCCGTGTCCAGGAAGTACATTAGCACTTCCTAGGCCTGTGCTGGGCACCCCAACCAAGCAACTGCTCCAGCCCAGAGCGTGCTCACTTCTGAGTCAACAGTGCAAGTGGACTTGGCATAGGATGCTGCAGTACCTTAAACAACCAGAGCCTCAGACTAAAAAATTCAAACTGCCAGGTGGCCATTACCTTTCCAGCTGAGATTATTAGTATTCCATAAAAATACTCAAATAGTACCTTATAGATCACTCATTCTCACCCAGTTCCTCTGAGATAACAGGTACGTTCTAGTAACAACTGCCCTCTCCTCAAAAAAACTGAGAATTCATACAACAAAATCTACTGTACAAGACTGTTAAAACTGGTACTTCTCCATTTCCATTCCTCATTGAAGTTTTCTGCTTGCAGTTTTACAGATTATGTGCGACATCTGATTCCCTCTCCTCAACCTCACCTCGCCTTACTCTCGTGGGCTGAAATCCTTTAATTTATCATATTTGCTGAAGACATTCATTCACTAAAACCAAGGGAAAAAGTACTTTGCTATCTGTTTTTTTGTGTATTCCTCCTTTTATTAGTAGGAAAAAAGTCTAGGGCACTAAGCAAATACCTTGAGGAAAAAATAAAAGTACATATTTCAATCAAAATAATTTGCCTCTAGTTTCTCCTGGAAACTGAATTTTCAGTTTTAACAGAAGCAAACCTGGAATTTGTTAGATAAAGGAGAAGTGGGCCAATCTAACTCTCAAAACTTCACGAACCAGAGGACAGCTTAGTGCTGTGTGTCAGGTTTGTGTGCCAGTCCCAAGTTTGTCAACTGCAGTTTCTCTGACAAGGTCTGGTAACAAGTCAACTTTTATACTTCTACCCCAAGGCTCAGCAGAAAATTCTTGAAGGAACATTTAACTGACCTCACAGTGCTAACTCAGTCCACTCTAAAGTGATAAATGACCAGCACTACGGGGCTCCATTTAGAAGAACTTTAAATAGCACAGCTGACCACTAACACTAAAAGGTTCTTTAGTTTTGACCCACACTTTTCCTGTATAGATGCAGGGAAAAGGAGGGGGAAAGATTTTATCCTGAGGGTAGAAAAGAGATGCTGACTGAAATCTTGAATGATACTTCCACTTTAGACATTAGAGAATATACTTTTTTATGTTACTGAGAGCAATAAATATACTTATTGCATGTTTAACCTTGACTACTGAAGTTTTTCTCAAACCACCTGAGACACAAATATGGTAATAGAGAGGCTATAAATTTTTTCCTGGTCAGACTGCTTAAAGGTTTCCATTTTAATTAAAATTGTTGTTGATTTATTATCAGTTCCAATTGGCTCCACTCTATGTTGGCAGCATGGATTTTATTTTAAGAAGTTTAGTTAGGTTTGTTTTGCAGTGGGGTTTTGTTGGGTTTTTTTTGGTGTGGGCTTTTTAAACAATAATTTATTCACAGTGTTATAAACAACAGTAGATGTGTAACTAAGCCATCTTTGCTTATAACATTGAAAGGATGTGCTTCGCTTACTTGAGCAAAATTATTTTTTCCTGCTGATATGAGAGTGCACTAAATCACAGGTATTTTCAGAGGGTCAAAAGGTATCTTTAATATCTAATCTATAAATTATAGAAATATGTCATGCCAGCTGTAATTTTATATGAACTCTGAATTTCTTGGTGGAAGTGCTGAAAATAAAGGACAGGTTATCTCTGAGACAATAGTTTCACAAGATTGATGTGTTTATTAATGATCTTCCAAAGTCATCTCTTATCATCCCGATTCCCACATCAACCATATACAGCTCCCCACCTCTAAACACAAAAACTTGTGCTATGGCTGCATAAAACACAAATGTAGAAAAGATATCTGTTAAGGAAAATTGCTGATACCCAACACATTTATTTCACAGGTACGCACTATGTGAACCTTCAGAAGACATTGGAATATTTTCTCCTGGAATGAATAAAATGTAGCATCCACCCATTCACTTAAAAAAGGCCAAGAAACAAGCAAACAAAAAACCTCACCAATCAAAAAGCATTTTCACTCAAAAACCCCAACCCGCGCCCATCATACAAGAGCAAAGTAACCCAGAAGTTACGGTGATGTTACTCTACCAATGTTCTGCTGGACTCCAAAGTGTCAAAAGTGAATAATTGATCAGCTGTGACACCGCAATAGCTGCGACTACACAGCCAAAGAGAGGGAAAGATCCCTAAGGACCAAAGTGCACATCTCTGTAGTGGGAGCAGCTGTAATAAATCTAAGCTGACAAGTATTCAGAGACTGAAGCAATGTTCCATCAAATATTTTTAAAGTCAGTTCCACACAAGTCAACCCAGCTTTGCCTGGAGATTTATCAGACATTTAGCTGGTGCACGTGATCATTTGTTAAAGTGAAGAGGAAAGCAAAAGTAGACAAATGAGAGATACTGGACCACGGCAGAATAAGATTTTAATGCCCAAGGATGAACTTTCACATTTCATTAAAGTTTAGAAAAATCTAAAAAACTGTTCTCATGCCTTGCATTTTTAAAATATCTTTTTCTTTCCCCAAAAGGTTTTCATTTAAGGAAAATAATTGAGTAACTATTTTCTTTATTTTCCTAAAATTAGAAATGTGTTCCAATCAAGGTTCTTGATTTTTTTTTTTCAAGTTGCACATATAAGTTGTTCTTTATATCCTAACATAGTTGCACATTTTACATTTTCGAAATTTTACAGAGGAGTTTGTAAAATGCTGCTGTGAGACCCAGGAAAAATCAAACAGAAGTGAAACATTTGATTTAAATGGACTTCAGGAAACATTAAAAAAAAAGTAAAATATCATTCATTCATTCAAGAAAAATCAGTTTACTAATACCCTGCACAGCTTAAGCAAAAGAGGAAGAGCAGTCATGGATTCACTGTTCAAGAACCACTATCCTTAGTAGCAGACTAAGTCTCTTAAATAATGTGAATTCTTCAAAACACCTATCGAAAGCGACAATTTGACAAATCCTCATGTCAGCAAAAAACTCCAGCATTTGGCAACAAAAATAGATATATCATGTATCCAGCTATGACAGGTTGACTCTATCCTTCTTCCATCTATACCTCCAGAGAAATGTGAACAGCCCTCAAATGCTGAAACTCAACACAGTTCAAATGCAGACACTGTTAACCAAACTCTGCTAAGATCAAAAATTTCCCAAAATAAAGAAACAGAGAAAATAATAAAGAAAGGAGTGGAAGAAGGAGATGGTGCAGGGGATAGCGTGATATACAAAGAAATGGGAAAAAAAAAACAGCTAGAGGTCATAAAATAAGATGAGAAGGCAGAATTCTGTACCATTTGACAAAAACTGTGCAGGGATAGAGGGGCTCAGAATCAGGCATTCTCCAGCAGGAGCCCTAGCTCCATCCTTCTTCCGTGTGCTGGTATGGTAACAACAAAAGTGCAAGCATGACCTTGTTAATGGTGCTAATGGTAATTTTTGGGGGGGTTTGGTTTCATACAAGTGAAACGTAGAGATTCCAGACTGGAACCGACTGTGCTCCCCAGAGGTTCATGTCTGCAAAATTTAGTGGATTTGAGTCAACTGGCTCAGGGATCCAGGAGTCTGAAGGTATTTCTACAAAAAGTCTCTGAATCTCACTGCCAGCAGGAAATTCTCTGACTGTTTGATTTATTTACATCCACATTTTCATATCCAAGTTTGATGACAGCCATCTACTGACAATGAGGTTTATGGAGTGAACATAGATGGATAAACTGTCACACAAACTGACATCCCCAGTTTTACTGATCTGATGATGGAAGCTGGCACCAGCCCATCTGTGTGAACGAGAGAGTGATCACAGGGTGGAGATGTACCATGAGGGGCTGTTAAAGCCCCCGAATACAAACACGAGGAGTTCATAATTGATGAGGTAAAGATGTAAGAGCCAGATGGATTTCTACCACACGGCCTTTTTTCATCCTCATTTACGTTCTCTTCTGTCTTAGTCTGCGGGAGTTGCTGGTGTCAATGATGCAGTGCTACCCTACCTAATACCCATCGGCGGCTGAAACGCACCGCTGCCTGCGGAGCCCTCCTACTGCAAACCCAACTCCCCAAGAAAGGATGGGCAACCCCAACTGTGCTAAACCAAGACTACTGCAGTTCACAAAGAAACAAAGACCACAGCAAGATGACCAATTCCAAGTACCAGTCTTTTTTTGTGTGTGTTTGAAGCTTTTGATTAACTTTAAAATTACCAAAGTGAATAGTTTCAGAATTCTAAAATTCAGAGATAAGCATTTTTACAGACAAACATGCATTAACTGCAACTCAAACCTAATTATCATAGAATGGTTTCAATTGTAAAGGACCTGAAATACCATCTCATTCCAACCCCCTTGCCACGGGCAGGAACACTCTCCATTAGACCAGATTGCTCAGGGATCCATTAAACCTCACTTTGAACATTGCCAGGAATGGGACATCCATAATTTTTCTTGGCAGCAGGTTACAGTGCCTCCTCACCTTCATAGAAAAGAATTTTTTTAATTTCTTTCTTACATCCAATTTAACACTACACTCTTTCAATTGAAAGCCACTATCCCTTGTTCTATTTTCCAAGACAATTATATATCATTACTAATTTGGTATCTTTGTTACTCCAAAGTTACTGTATTATTTACTAGTCTGTGTAGATATTAACATGCAAAGAAAAGTTTTTTCATCAAAATACAAAATTACATCCATTTTAATTCAAGCTATGGAGGAGTCAGGGACAGATCAAGAAAAAGCAATGACCAACCATTCATTTCTCATTTATAGGAGCCGAGTAATGAACATGGTGCTGACAACATGAAGCTGCAGCACTGCTATCTGAAGAGGATGCCCAATAGATTGAACTGCAAAACTAATGATGAAACCACTCACTGTCTCTCAGCTCTCTAAAAGCCTACTAATTGTTACTCTAAAAGTTACTAATTGACAACCTCTCTATAACAGAGTCAACAGTAACTGCGTAAGCTAATTCATCTCATACTAAGGAAGGCAGCCATGAAAAATGTGTGACCCTACAAGACGTCTCTTGCCACTATCAACTGGAAAAGCTAAAACAACTAAAATTACACAAGCTGTCTGATCTCAACACATGAAGCCAAAAGAAATAATTCAATCCCTTTGTTCTTTTGACTGAGTTGGGGTGCTTGATTTTATGTTAACTGAAGAACTTACTTTCCATGATCTGCTCTAACTACAAATTGAAGGCAATGCTTCAAAAGAAGCAAAGATGAGATAATGAAATAGATTTAAAAATTAGTTTTAGCACTTTGTCATGCTTAAAAAAAACTATGACAACTCAAGGTTGCTGTCATTCACAGAAACACTATAGAAGTAACAAAATAAAGTGGCCAAAATTAATTTTAAAAGAAGAAATACATATAGATAATTTTTCTCTTTTTTCTGTAGTCCTTTTTACTGAGGAGTAACAAAGACTGAGAGGCAACATGGACATTGCCTACTCTAGCTACCGCAAAGCAGAGAAAGAGCTGTAATAAATTTTGCACTTGTTCCAGAGACATTAGAGGATTGAGTCCTTATCTTAAACACAAAACATGATTAATTTGATTCATTGGGACTACTTGCATTAGCAAAAACATTTGTATATACGCCTGCTTGCAGAGTAAGACCTAAAGCAATTTTGTTCTCCTTGACGTCCTTTCATGCAGAGGCCTTTTATTTTCCATATACGACACTCATATTTTATACATGGCAGCTTGGAGAGCACCACTTTCATCAGCCTTGGCACCTTTCTTAAATCCCGTAACGCACTGAAGCCCGTGTCGGAATATGGCGGCTCTGTATCCTGCGCTTGTAATAAAGGAGGAGGTTGTTGTTCGAAAACGCAACTGAGAGGAGTGAAATAAAATGTATCATTTGGTGAAGAAATAGAAACACGTAAGATTCATGCATCTTTCATGGTTTTATATCACAAGACGATGCTTGCAAAGTACACATATATTGTGAGAGCCGGACTCAGATAATTTAAGATTAAAATCTGAATAAAAATAAGTAAAATAATTATCTGAATAAGCAAACATTAATAGGAAGTAATTTCCTTCATTTTCACTTCTCTGGATAATTATACCTGTGGGCTATTATGAATAATTTATGAGATGGCATTCGGTTTACATGTAGCCCTGAAAGTCTATGCATTTATAATATGATCATTCCAAATAATTCTGGGGCAAGCCATGCCTGGTAAGTGACTTCTGCACAGTCTTTCAGCCTTAGGATACTTTAGGCTTCTCTTAACAGAGCAACGCACTCCACAAAGAAAAAAAAAAGAAGGAAAAGAAAAGTATTCTTAGTTTAT
>WAAG01018081.1:1395-27412 GCA_013390105.1 Tichodroma muraria | reverse complement strand
TTTGTTGACCAGACTACCACAAATCACTCTGACCTCTAGGATGAGTACCCAGGCTAGTGCCTAGGTATGTGCTATGTGCTCAGACTCACAGGTCATGTCAGGACTCTCACAAAGATCTCTGAAACCAGTGACCTAAGCTCATATGTTTGATAAGTGAAGTTCATATTTTTACACTAAAATATTTTGTATTTATGTGGCATTTATCACCCAAACATTTAGAGGGCTTCACAAACAGTTACTAGTTTCCTCACAGGAAATCAAGTATTTACACTATTATTTTATAGACAGAAATACAAAGAAAAACAATTAATGTAGCAGTCTGCTGAAAAATTATGTTGCAATGAAGCTGCTTTTGTTTCATTTTATCAACCCTCCCCTGCAAAGCAGTTGCAAATATCAAGTCTTTGTAGGTAGTATTCCTATGAAAAAGTGAGATGGAAGAAACAGTTCCCTGTAAAGACTAATGAATGCTTCCTCAGACATCTCAGGAGCAGTAAGCTCATTAGCAATTAAATACATCTGTAAGTACCAACAGGTTTAGACAAAGTATAGGAAAACTGTAATCCTTCAAAAAGAGAACATCCTTACCTGCTATTCCTATGAAGACTGTCAGACCAAAACAAATAAAGAATACTACAAAGACCAGAACAAAATGCCTTTTGGACAGTGTATACAATCGCATTGGGGCCAGCCTACAGGAAGCAAAAGAAACCACAGAATTAGTGTCAGTCATATTTCTAAAGGGGCAGAAAATAAACCCCATTCATTCTCCAACAAAGAAAATTAAACCAAACTCTGAGGTAACATGTAACACTAAGAAAAAACATATTAATGCTACTTCATAAAGCAAAGATAACAGCAATTATTAAACATATGTATGTACACACGTCTGTGCTCCAAAATATGATTTTTGCCCATTATTTTATGCTAGGGTTATCTAATGTCCTAAAACTTGAGCAACAGAAAACATTTCTTAAAGGGAGAAAAGGTTTCTTGTTATTTCATACACAAATAACTTAAACGTCCAAGACCCTATGTCTCCTGCAATGAGAGCTTAATGAAAAGGGATAGACATCACTAACAACTCAGTCACCTGCACAGGATCTTGATGAGCTGTCTATACCCTATAAATATACTTCAGCCCTGCAGGATCATCCCTAACAAGGAGTAGGGCAGAACTCCAGATCTGCTAGATGCACGTGCTCAGGCTGTGAATTCTTGTCGGAGCTCCACCAAAGCTTGAGAAATAAAAACCTGAACTCAAGTTTACTATTGGACGCCTAAATACAAATACACATACAAGCAATGACATCTCTTGCACTATGCATTGGTGGTTATCATTAGGTTAAAGACAAAACGGGGGAGCAGGGGTGTGGGTGTGCATTGAAATTACCAGCTGCGTTCCCTGGAAAACAGGTAACTTCCAATTCTGTCAGCCTAAGGGAAATATGATCAAATAACTAATCCTACATAAGGTGGACAAATCAGAGAAATCCACCATGTTTCAAAATACAGCCAACACTTCCTCTTGAGTTACGCCAGAACTGAGCCACCACATACCTGACCTTCTACACTGCTGTTCCAGGAGGTATGATCATAGGAATCTGTACAGTTTCTATGGGATAGCTGTAGGACTGGGGGTCTGACGGGGGGGTGGTGGTGTTTTTCAATAAATTTGCATGAGCACCATCATGGAAAGAAATGAAACCATAAGACTGTAGTGACAGCGCTCTCTTTTAGCTTGGAATAAAACTCCTTTATTCTTTTCACCAGCTGAATGGCGCTCTTACTGGTTCACCACATTAACAAAGAATTGCAGAAAAGGTGATAGAATCTTCCCATAAGACCAGCCTGAACTTTGGGACAAAGTACCATGTGCTGCATGCATGGCAGCCCCTAAAAGCAAGGCAAACAATTCACTTGAAACCATACAAGGATTTAACAATAACCTCTATTTTCTTTGAGAATCACTGCATTTTCTCCAAATGAAGTACTACCAAAACCAGTTTGCATTATTTTTTACTGCAAAGTTTGAGAGATCCAAATCTTAATTTATTAACACATAAAGGAGGTGGGGAAGAGAAGAAAACCCTGCAGAAGTAATGAGATCTGCAAGCAAGGAGTTGCAAATGTTACAAGACTACACAAACTGGGTGTGCAGGACTCCAGGCACAGCACCTGCAAAACACTTGCCACACATCTTTACACACATTAGAAACTCTGCATCAGCCTAGAGGTCAGAACATTTGATTGTACAGCCAAAAAAGGCAAACCATACATGAAATGACCAAGTAACTACCATACAAGCAGTATCAGACCATCACACAGACGCCTCACAGACAAATAGGATTTTAAGTTGACTTTTAAAAATGCCAGTTAATAGAGGCATTTCAAACCAGAACTTGTCTGCACAACTTTTGCAGGGATATAAACGCAGTATTTTTCTTATATCAATGTCTTAAAACCTCATGCACTTAAACCATGTTAAAGCTATTAAATCTGTAATAGTAGTAAAACAACTAACTAAGGTGCATTTTTCCATCAGGGGCTCCTTCAGTTCCACAGATGACCTGGTATTCCCTGTCTACCTAAGTACACCAAGTATGGGATATTAACTTGAGATACCAAAGTATTAATCTTAACAAGAAAATCCTTGATATATAAACACAGTATATAAAATGTGGACATGCCTAAATTAACTCAAAGAGTTCAAGTGGATACCAAATGCCTCATGGCAGAGCACATATTGAGGATATCTCAACACAGGAAAGTCCATGGGTTGAGCATAGCTGACAACCAACCGGAAGAGTATCATGTTTGCAGTAAAGCATAACACACACACACGTGCTGTTCTGGACAGCTCACATCTGGGCATCCACTTAACAGCTACAGGCTGATGCAGGATGCTTCTGACCTGCTGTGCATGCTCTTGGTTCTTTTGGTAAGTTTCCTAATTTCAAAGTCTTCGCAGACATCTCAAAATGCATGATGTGAACATGAAAAGCAGATCCCTCTCCACGCTCCTTACACAAAAGCCACCAGTTCCTCACCCAGCCAAGAGTGTTACAACCACTGGCAATTTGCACCTTGGTTTACTCATAAGCCAGAGTAGATGTGCTTGTGAGCTTTTGAAGAAACACGTTCCAGACATTGGCTCACTCTTTATTCCAGTTGCTCTCCAGATGGTGCAACACCTAGTAGTTGGAACGGGTAAGTCTACACCTACCTACCAACAGGGATGCTGGACCCAGCCAAGAGTGGAGACAAAGAGAGGAGGGACACACCCCGTGCCTTCATTTCATTCACGCCTGTACTCAAGTCTTACTTAGGCCACTGACTGAATGTGCTGCTTCAGAGGGCAGTAAGGCAACGTGGACATTTTTATTAACAGCAAATGTAAGAACTCAGCCAAATCTTAACTGCATTTCTCATGAGGGCAAACAACAATGTACAGCATTCCTATCAGGTGATGCATGCTTCATTGCCCCTCGCCGCAGTCACAGAACTTCCTTGTGGAGATTTAAGTGTCTCATTGCACCTACCAACAGCTGACATACAAAGCAGGTAAAATCACCCTCCCATAAGTTCATTGTTCAACACCTGCCTTTTGGAGAGAGATTATATAAAGTTTATGAATATACGTATGTGCAAGTTGGTGATGGCCCATCGACAGCCTCTATCTCACATTTGAAAGGCCCAATAAAGAACGAAATGTTGGAAATACGTTTATGGGAAAATCAAAAAAGATTCCTCACTCTGGATGCACCTGTTCAAACAAGTAAAGAACTGTGCTTTGCTTTACCAAGCAAAGTGGAAGATGCTTTAATCAGCCCAACCACAGCAGTCAAAAGCTCAAGACTAGCTATCCATCTGGCTGCAGGTCTTCCAGGCAGCTTTTATCACCTACACTCAGCTTTATCTAACTCAGAGTGGTTTACAGTTAACTTACGTCTGAAACCAATTGCAAAGGAGGAGAAAGCACTGAGATACAGAGAAACAGTATACTTAAGACATCTCAAACAGCAGTCAGCAAAACTAACTGCTCTAGTGCAACCTGTGGCAGAGTTAACTTTGGAAACACTCGCAACAACTGCAATCTTTCAGTAGCCACTCATACGTGAGATGTAAAGGCGGGTTATATCTAGCTTTTGGAGTAAAGTTTTTGTCTCAAAAGGTTCAGCAAATGTTTCTCAGGATATTCCTCATCTTCAAATCACTTCTCATGACTGCACAACAAAGTCTTTAATGAAGACCATCATGAAAAACAGAGCCTGTTATATAATAGTTTTCACTTCAGACTGACTTTAAACAAGGGAAAGCTGTGGCAAAACTGAGATTAAGCAGTAGGCAGGCACAGAGTTGATATCAAAGTCGCAAATAACTCACTTTTATGCACAGCAGCTATTCTGAAATCCTAGCCTCAACATCTCTGCCTCCAACTGCTCTTCTCTATTTTAGGCTCACTCCCAAACAGAACGATCAAACCCACTTTGATTTGAATAATTATTCACATTCACAGTACTGGGGCTATCCATACACCCTGCACTTGTTCATGGTTTAAAGACACTGCTTGCTTTGGTGTCCCTCAGAAGACCTTGAATTTCCTCTCGCAAATGTATTCCACAAGGGTTAATAGCTAATGAAGCAGCACAAGACTACATAAAAAGAGGCATAAAATTAACATTGTCGGTACAGAACTGCTACATGATAACTGACAGATAAACGTGGCTATGCTTTACCTTTGTATGTGTGCACCCGAACAGGGGGTTTGGCTTTTTTGATTTTTTAGCTGTTGCTTGTTACATTAATTTAAGTCTGAATAATTAATCACGGCTATGGCTCTGTCCATGCCAAGAAATATCCGGGAAAACAAGTTTTTCTTTTTCCTTTAACAAACAAACTGAGAGTGGAGACACCGGGCGTGGGGGTTGGTTTTATTCACCATATAAAAGGCAGACTCACAGCGTTCCTCTAAAGAAAAGGGCAGTCACCCTCGGGGTCTGAGTGCCGAACCACAACCTCAGAAACATCCATTTAACCCTCGGCGAGCTGATTTCCTTAAGGAGGATAGCGTGTATAAACCGAAACAGATTCAGAGAGACTGCGGAGTCTCCCTGCCCGGACATACTCAAGACCCGTCCGGACACAATCCCGAGCCATGTGCTCCAGGACTGACCCAGCCAGAAGGAGCAGGCGGGACCAGATGGCCAAAGGCTGCGGTGCCTTCCACGCTAGCTCATTCTGCGGTTCTGTGAATGACAACCCTCAGTTCCTCCCTCAGAGAAAGGAGCTCCTTCTNCGGCGCCGCGCGCCGCCTTCCGCGTGCGTCACCGCGCGGCCGCCCCGCGGCCCCACACACGTCACGGGCCCCGCCGCGCCCCGGCCGCGAGGGGTTGGGGAAGCTACGGCGAGCCCGAGGGGACACGCGGGAGGGAGAGCGGGAGAGCGGGAGAGAGAGACCCGGTGGGAGGGAGAGCGAGCGGGAGAGAGCCCTCGGGAGCGAGTGCCATACGGGGCCAGCTTATCTTTGGTGAGCCGGCTTGCAGCGCCAGCACACGGCTGGTCCTGCCCTGCCGAGCGCTGCGGGTTCGAAGTCACAGTAACACAGAATCAGGGAAACAGGTTGGAAAAGACCCCCAAGATCATCGAGTCCAACCTATGACCTAACACTGCCGTGCCAGCTACACCATGGCACGGAGTGCCACGTCAGTCTTTCCTAAAACACCTTAACACCTTTAAAGATGGTGACCTCACCACCTCCCTAGACATCCCGTTCCAATGTCCAATCACAATTTATGTGAAAAAATTCCTCCTAATGTCCAACCTGAACCTCCTCTGGTGCAGCTTGAAGCCATTTCCTCTTGTCTCTGGGAGAAGAGGCCAACCCCCACCTGGCTACAGCCTTTTTTCAGATTGTAGAGAGCGATGAGGTCTCCTCTGAGCCTCCTCCAGGCTAAACACTCCCGGCTCCCTCAGCCACTCCTCATCAGACTTGTGCTCCACACCATTCCCCAGCTCTGTTGCCCTCCTCTGGACTCGCTCCAGACCCTCCATGTCCTTCCTACAGTGAGGCACCCAGAACTGGACACAGCACTCGAGGTGTGGCCTCACCAGTGCTGAGTAAAGGGGGACAATCCCTGCCCTGCTCCTGCTGGCCACACCATTGCTGATCCAGGCCAGGATGCCATTGGCCTTCTTGGCCACCTGGGCACAGCTGACTCCTGTTCAGCTGATGTTGACCAGCACCCCCAGGTCCTTTCCCACTGGGCCACTTCCCAGCTACTCTTCTCCCAGACTACAGCACTGCACAGAGTTGTGGCCGAAGTGTAGGACCCAGCACTTAGTCTAGCTGAACCTCAAACTGTTGGTTATGAGGCCAGATGTGTCACTGTGTTGGGTTAACAGCTGTATTTTCCACGTTTCCACTGTGCTTTATCAGCTTGTGCTGTAGCAGTAGCAAGCACAGGTGGCAGAGGGAAATTTAACCATGTAAACAGAAATTACTTAGGACAGAGAAATGGTTCTGAATCCAGTCTAAACATGTCCATTTTAGGCAAAAAGCCCAATGTGACATATCCATGCTGAACATGCACATCTTTAGTGCCACCTGGATTTTAAATGATTTTGTTTACCAGCTCTTTCAGTGGAACTAAAATGCTGTCACTGCAGTCACCTGTACAAAGCTTTGTGGTATTCAAGGGATGTGATTGATATATCATGTTTGTAGAGAATTCAGTCAGCTCACGAGCAACAGAAATTAAATAATAGGAGTAAGCAACTACTTTAAACACACTACATAATAAAAATCAATAGTGCATACCTAACAGTGTTTCGTTCTTGCACAATGTTAAGATAAAGTTGGATTTCTGTTCTGAATTTCTGTTAAATGTCCTAAGACTGGGCAACAAAGATTGTCAGCCTGGGTAGTGATGATAAAGAGTAGGAAGGTATAGAGGTTAGCCAGACTGTATTTTGTACTCATTTTTGATAGTTCTAACATCTGCTCATAGAAAGTCAGCACTGCAGTTACTAAAACATGTGGGAATAACTGATGTGTAGTCTTGAATGAAATTCAGAGTAACTGCCTGGCTTTGGTGTTTGTCATATACATAAGGCAGAGCCACTTTGGGATGACCCCAGAAATGTTTAGATAGATCAGTCAACATATAATTTTAAAATTATCTCTTTAACAGTTAAATAATTTCATTAAAAGCTTACTTAGATGATACAAGGGTCTTATTGCATTTTCTTTTTAAAAGTACTTAAGATTAATAATATTATTCATTTTATTCCATTACACTGGGGACAGTTATGTCATTATTTGTGACCTGCCGCACCCAGTATGACTCTTGTGTAACACCATTGAACCTAAAACATGCTGGGAATTAATTTAGTCATTGATACTGGTATTTATCCAATCTGTCATTTACAGCACTGATGATCACTTAATAATCTCATAAAAATAGCTGCCTTGAGAAATACATAGTACCAACTGGTGAAGAAAAGGTGACCACGCATTTTAAATCAACAAGAGTTTAAACTGCAGACAAGAATTAACTGGGGAGAGGAAAATAAGGCTTTGAGTAATCAGGACAACTTAACAAAGTGTATCTGCTCAGAACAAGTTATCACTGCCAAGCCACAATTGGTCATTAGGTCATGGATGACTATGACATGCATTGTATTGCTTTCAGCACACTTCAGGCTTCTCCAACAAGTTCTTCCTGGCCAGAAAATGATGGAATGGTGCTTACAGCATCTGTGACCATTCCCAGTGTTCTGGGAAGGACAGTTCTAGAGTCATGATTCTCTGCAGTTACACTTCCATTTATGTACACACAACGGAGCTGTTCCAAGGACTGCTCCAATCCCTCTGGCACTCAGGTGACTTGCTAATGTGAATTTATTATCCTCAAACCAAAAATATGTTCTTCTCATTGAGTAGGTAGGAAACTTGAAGCACAGAGAGACTGAGCCTTGCCAAAAGTCACTTGGAGAACAGTGTGGGTGGCAGAGCTTGAAATCCAGCTCACTTCAGTTAGCCATGGGACACGTTTCTCTTTGCCATCTACCAGCTTTCAAAGGGTTGTGAATACACTGTAAACATGTACATTGCATGCTATTTTTTGTGAAAATTTTGGCAATGAGTTTACAAACTAAACACTTGGAGGGAAGACACTGTGAAACTTCTCTCTCTCCACAAAGTCAGTCTGCTTCTGCTTCTTCCAAGAAGGTGGCACTCAGTGCCACATCTGACCTGCTCTGGGATGAAATAGTGCAAGAAGCTGCTGTCTGCCTCATTTGTTGTAGGAGCTGGACAGTGTGTGATGAATGAGGCTTGCAAGAGAAGGCAGACTGAGCTATGAATAAGAGGCTGAATGCTCACTCAGCTGGGATTCTACTTATACTGACCACCTTAGCACTAAAGCATTACTTTCATGGCCAGTTTACACTTTCATAGCTCACACCTACAGCTTCAGTGGCAACAGGTGAAATCCAGCCCCTCTCTAACTGGAGTTCTTTGAATTTTGCCAGCACTTGTGTTAGTGCAGTAGACTGGTGAATGGAATAATGGAAATCATCTGAGTTAAAGGTCACTTAGGAATCAGTTGCTCATCCACTGTGCAGATAAAGGATTAATTGTGGGCAGATGAGGAAGAAAGCAGAATTGTGTGACCAGGGAAATGATGGCTTCTTTCAGCCACAGAGCCAGCTTATGGCAGCTTAAAGCATTTGTGAAGCTACAGTGTTAGTCTCATCCTCCTCTCTCTGTTTCAAGCCTTCTGGCCCTAGCTGTACACTTCCCATTGGGGTTATTCAGGCTCTTCCAGTTGCCAGGACTCTGAAAGAACAAGAGAAGGGAATCAGCTGAGGCTCAAAGCAGCCACTGAAGATCCTGCCTGGGTCAAGGCTGAAGGCAGCATGAACCTTCCAGGAATTTGACTGCAGATGTCCAACAAGGTCTTGTTGACCCCACAGCTTCTCACAGACTTGCACTTTGAGCCCCGGTAGAAGATTTTCAGGTGTGAAGAAATGTATAATTTATGACAACAGCCTTCTCTGGCAACTTCAGGTTTCTTCTCTGAAGCACACAGGTACTAGTTCTCTAAGGAAAAATGAACAGCTTCTCTTTATTGATGAGTCAAATGATGTCATATTCTCTGGTCTTTTTGCCAAAGGAGCAGAACAAAGGAGCTTTCACAGTCAGTGAAATTTTCCCACATGGTTTGAAGATTGTCTATGTAACATCAAGCATTTATTAAAGCTGCAAGTTAAAAAATACTTTTCGTGATGTCCTATATATAGTATTTTCTTTTTGATGTACAAAATGTCATATTATTACATGATAGGAGTTTAAAATTTATCCCTTGTTTAAAGCAGGGCAGATTGTAGGTCATTTATCTCAGTCTTTGGGTATTATTACTAAATTCAGTATCAACACTGTGCTTTCCTGTATAAGCTGATTGGCCAGTGGGACGTGTTCATTAACCTAGAAATCAATTTTTCAGGAATGCCATGTTGTAGTTATGCAACTCTGATGTCAGACCACAATTTGTCCACCCTCCTGCTCTCTCCTGCCTATCCAATTCCTATCAAAATGTTTCCAACAAGCTGAATTCTACAACATCAGCTAGGTGATAGAGTTATGAAATTCCTGCTGAAAAATATCTGCCAGCTGATTGGGAAGCCTGGTGTCTTCTGGTAAGCTTTGGTATCTCACTGCTAGCATGTCAAAGAGATAAAAATGTGTTTTAGTAACATTGATACTAAGCTCTTTTCATACCAATAGTCTACTCAAAATGGCTTAGAGAAACAGGGGAGTTGTCATCTGCCAGCCTTCCGCCAGCTCTTCCTGCCCTGCCATCCCAGCCAGGAGGCATGCTAAAGGAGGAAGGAACATATTGGAGTGGAGGGGGAGACACCAAGCAAACGAACAAACTGTTCATTCAAGGGGCTTGTTTGGAGCAATTTTTCAGAGGTACAAATTAGAGCAGTCCAGAAGTTATTGCAGTAAATCTGATGTGCTTTATGGCAGTCCACATGACCCATGGGAGAGGGTTACACTTTCTCCTCTGCCTTCTCTGAGCTTATCTACTGCACCAAGCACCACATATGGTGTACCACAGACTAATCTTCAGTGCTCTGAGTCCAGCCCAACCTTGTGTTTGGCTTACCAATGAGGTTATTGACTATCACACCTACTAGTCTGTAACTACACAGTCTCTTTGACAAGCACACCATGCAGTGCCATGTCTGCCTAAGGGAACCCCTAACCTAGACAGATGGGGTTCACCAGTGTGCTGAGCCATGGCTAGCCCTGATCTCTCAGTCTCTCACAGATGACTGAGTGAAGTAGCTCTTGCTCATGGGGAAATACGCCAGGAGGCACATGGTACAGACTGTTCTGGGCTGTTGGGAAGAACAAACTCACTAATGTGGACACCCCTCCATCTCTGTAGTGTGAACGAGTGCCCTGTGACTCTGCAGCATGAGGATGACATAAGTTGGGATGGCCAGGGAGTCTGCCAGCCTTAGTTGTGCCCTGTGTCCAGAGAACAGGCTGCTCACAGAAAGCTGCTGGACCATATGTTCAAGAGCACTGTGCATTAAAGGAAAACATCACCAACAACCGTCACTAAACTGGGATGGCCTCGAAGCTGAATCAGAAATTACTCAGCCATCCATGACAGAGGAGAACAGTTACTTGGGATAACGACTCTGCTAGCCATCTCTGAGCTAGGTCATCCCCTTGTATCCCCTGCCACTAAAAATAAGCACATACAGTACAGCTTACAGCAAGCACTCCTGAGTCAAGGGTCACAAAGGGGACTGACTGCTTGGTGTTTTTCCATTTCTATATCAGCTCTGCTGCAAAACTTGCCAGTTTTGTGTTTTCTGGTTGCCATTTCCTTGGTCAAATTTCCAAAATTCTTTTGCTGTCAGAGGAGTAAGTCTCTACATTACATCCCAGAGTGTGCTCGTTCATAACCTGACCAAACATCCTGAGTAAAACAAAGAGGGACAAGAGGATAAAGAATCTAATTCTCCTACCCATAAGTGAGAGTTGCTGTGAGAAGAATGCATGGTAGCATCAAGAAACCCTCCTTCACACCAGGAATCTAAAAAGCAAGGTGTCGATGCTACATCCATCCATAGTGCTGAAGGCAAACTCTTGCCAGAACAGCAGGAATGCAGCGGCAGTAACAGAAACTCATCTTATACCAGGTCACTTAGGTTAAAATCTTGGGAATGCAGAGACTAGCATGACTTGTAAGTCAGTAAATATTATTTCCATGTTAAGAGTCCAGCATTACTCCATTTCATTCTAGATGTCCAGGTGCTGGTACCTCTTGGGGGTATTGTCACTGAAGAAAGGGCAATCTAGCACTAACTCCACAAGCTCATTTGATTCACTGAAGTAGCATCTTTTCTTTTCAATGCAGAAAATCCCTCCAAACACTCTTAAGGTCTTAAAAATAAATGAATAACAGTTCATCTTGGAGAGCTCAAGATTCTTCTGGAAATAAAGCTGAACAAATGCCTCTCCCAGGACCTCCTATTTGTTAATTCCACAAGTTAATGTCTCCTCTCTTTCTTCATTCTATTGCCAATATTCCTCATCACACTGCCAGATGCACACAGGTACAATTCCATCACTCCTTATCACCTCCCATGGCTTCTCACACCACGCTCAAGTGCAAGGAGCCACTGTTCTGCCAGGAAAGACGGTGGTTTTATTAGACTTTGCCAAGCTGTTGGGCAGTGGTTCCTAGCTCTGTGATTCTGTAGTCTTTGATGTTGTGAATAATGAGACAAATTCAATCTAATGGACCACCTGCCCCTTCACTGGACAAAACCACATTCTGAAGTCAAATGACTTAAGCAGAACAGCTGGGGTACTCTGCAGAAGCAGACTGCCCAGATGCACACTAAAATAGAGCTGGAAGAGACCTTACAAGGCACCTCATCCTTCCTTCTGTCTTAGGACAGTATCTGCCAGATCTAAGACTTTCCTGGCTCATGTTTGTCAAAAGTTTTTAAAAATCTCCAGTGATGGAGATGCTACAGTCTCTCTGGATAATCCTTTCTTGTAGTGCTTTTCTTGTTTTGCCATGCTTCCCATTCAGATTTTTTTTCTTGACGTCTAACAGGAACTTTTACTGCTTCTGTTAATATTACTCTGTAATGTTTTGTCCAAGATGAACATGAGGTTTCTCTTAACAGAAATTCCTATTCCTCCAACTTCAATGTTTGTTCTTTTGGGGGAGTAATCTCAAATTTTCCTCAAAGCTATGTTTTTGAGACTTTTGATTATCCAGATCCCTGACTTACCCTCTCTTCCACTGGCAGGCTCTTGAAGTGTGGTGTTCAGAATTGGACATAGCTTGCACTAAGGTCTGGAGTGTTGACTAAAGTGGGTGGTGTAACTCACATCTTATGTTTCTGCTGTATATTTACCTTCTTCACGTGTATAAAACAATGTCATTGTTGGAAGAAGTTATTTTATAAAAGATTACAATTTCTATACCCTTTTTAGACAAAAATTTCATATAACTGTTTGTTCCCCAACTTGTATTTGTGTGGCTGAACAGCATCCATTCTCTGCATAGCTCCTGGCACCTCTTTCTCCTGATGTTCATTCTACTTTTTTCGGAACCTTCCTCCAATTCAAAAATTCTTTTCATTTATAACCCAAGCATCCAACACCCTTGGAGCCCTTCCTAGCCTTGTGTAATCTCAAACCATCCATACTCTCCAGCCGTCACTGGTCAGTCATGGAAACAGGAGACAGGGCAAGGCTCAGAAGAAGTGTGGGTGTAGCCCACGCAGTGTATCTGTCCCTTCTGACCTCAACCTTTGCCAATCGCTCTCGTTTTCCTAATCTGTTCTTATCCTATTCCAGGATTGTTTCGCGGCTGTCTCTAGGACACATCCCCCTCGCTTGCTACGACAGTGGGAAAGTCGTAGCACAGAGGGACGCAGGTGGAAATTGCCCGTGTAGAGGTGTTAACAGGTGAGCGCAGGAAGAGAGGCGTGGGGCAGCCGGATCGGGAGGCGCTGCCAGAGCACATCCCCAGGGCGGAGCAGCGGCCCCTCCGCCGCCGGGCTGCGGGACCCGGGCGCTCAGCCGGGGGCTCCTCGCGTTCTTCCCGGCACCCAACCCCCCGCTCGCCCCCGAGACGGCCCCGCTCCCGGCCGGAGCCGCGCCCGGCAGTACCGGTAGTAGCGATCATCCTTGTAGGGCGTGAGGTCCTCCTGGATCTCCCGGTACGTCTCCCGCACCCGCCGGCAGAAGCGCTTGACCTCGCCGCACAGCGGGCTCCCGAAGGCGGNAGAAGGGGGATGAAAGGGGCCGAATGCAGGGGATGCAGGGGCGGGAAATGCAGGGACGAAGGATGCAGGAATGAGGGATGCAGTAGCAGGGAATGCAGGGGCGGAGGATGCAGGGCGGGCACTCCGCGCACGGCCCGCGCCCTCGGGGGCGGCGGGAGCCGCTTCAGCACCACGGAGAGAGGCGGCCGGTGCCGGGAAGGAAGCAGCGAGCTCGCATTATCTCTGCTAAAAACATCTCTTTTATTCTTCTTTTTTTTTTTTATAAGACTGTTTTGTTCTCAAAAGCATACCAGCTCTATGTAAAATAAGTGCCCTGATTTTTATTGTTTCTTTTCCCCAACGTAGCAGCTATGTAAAAGAAACCCTATGCTAAATCCACTTTTTGAGTCATGACACTATAAATGGTTCAGAACTAAGAATGATGCTGTTTATATTGTCTAAATCTAGAAACTCTGAACTGAACTCTAGTCAGTTTACAGAGCAGCATGTTAGCTTCATTCATATTAAACCTTCCTTCATAAACAAATACACATTTAAACTTGTTTAAATTATTCAATCAATTGATTCCTTAATTTCCACTAACTAAAGGCAGTGATGATATCCATATTAAAAGCAAAAATCCTGTTACTCTCGATATGCAATCATTGTGTCTAGAAGGTATAAATATAGAAGTCTTCTGTACTGCTCCTCTCATGTAAATATCTTCCCTGCGGACGTTCAGGAAGCTGGGCTGGGTTGTTTCCCAACCTTGCTCTTAGTCTGTATTTTATCACATGCTAAGACTGGAACATGCATTTTTACTTAAATTGATCTCTCACAAATGTGTGCTGGCAAAAGGGCACTCCTGGTGGTGCAGTGGGAGAGGGACAGACATTTGTCTTCCCCAGCAGGTGGGGGAGAAAGGGAGAGGAAGGTTCATCTCTGACCAAGAATTTCTGTTTCCTACCTATGAATATTTCTAAGCCTGAGAAGACATAGCAGGATGAGAGCCACGTGCACATTTAAGCTGGAGACAAAGGGGGTTTCTGTTGGTTTGCTGGTTGGTTTGTTCTTTTTTTGAGCACGCAGAGCAGCACCATTCCAGAGATGCACTGTTCTTTGTTGTGCTGAACATTATCCAGGCTGGCTTCCAATGGTGTTTGTCTCCCTACACTTCAAATGCTATGGGAGAGTTCCACACCTTCTATGGAAGGCTGACAGGTTACTCACAGAGACGGTGTTAGCATTGACCACATATTAACCCACCAAAATCTGCTATCATAAAACCCAGACAGTGTTTCAACCAACAAATACCAGATATTATGGGAATAAAATTAGGCTTGTGAATAGCAAAGCTTGTGGGAAGACACAAGCAACTGTATATTCCCATTGTGGTCCCCATTAAGCAATCAAAAGACTCTAAGGAGGTCAAGAATGCATTTTGAGTCTCCAAAACACTTCAATACATTGACAAAACAAGCAGTACTCAGTGTTGTATGCAATTCCTAGGTAATATTTTTAAGGTAAAAAAAAATTAGCTTGCATCCAAACCTTTTCATCAAAGAAATTTCAGGTTTCCTTATTTTAGTAAATGAGAAAAGCATTAAAACATATTTTTAATATTGAACAAACACTTCTATTAAAACTGCTGATCTATTTTCTTTTGTGAAGATCTGATATCTGATGAATGGAATATTTCAGCTTGCTGTTCGCTTACCCCAGCACTGCAGACCTAACAGATCATGCTTCTCTCCTTATTGGGTGTCCGTCTTTCCTGTCCAGTGCAGTTACAGCACAGCCTGGGCTGGCACAGAAACATGCTTGGTTCTGCAGGAAGCACAGCTTAAGTAAAAGCAAAGGGAGGCCAAGGTTTCATAGACACCTTTGCAAATAAGGTGCAAGAGTAACCAGCGGATAACCTGCACTGGGGCATGACTTACCCTGCTCCTTTCAGGGTACCCCAGCTCATCTATCCAAGCACAGCACCTTCTGTGTCAGCTTGATTTTGCTGATTTTTACAGTGCATGATAAAAGAGAGGCAGCATCAAACCACATCTAAGAACAAACCAATCTAAAGTACTACTGTGAGTCTTACAAATCTCAGTTAGAATTTAAGCATCTGCAACTCGATTCATCCCCTGAGTGCTTCTGGACCTCATGAGGGAGAGAAAAGCCCCAAGAGTCTAAGACTAAGATGTGATCAAGCTCAACATCTGCACTGCATTGTGTCACATAACCTGGAAAGAGTTTACTTTTGAGGGTGGAGCTTATCAGAAGTCCCCCTTCTCATTTTTCTTCCTGGTTCTCCCCCTGTGTATAGTGAACCTTTTGCAGCATCAGCCACAGGTATTATATTGTGGTAGCGGTTAAATACAACGCTTAGCAATCCATGTAAAAGCGCCAGGGTTTTTACTCTAGACTCTTTCAGAAGCAATGGCAGCTGGTGCTGAGACGTTAAGGGAATAAATGCTGCCAACTCAAGTCCCCTTCTTCCCCCCCTTTTTTATTCTAGTAAAGGAACAAACCCCTCAAACTAACAGAAGTCCACCTGCTTAACAAACACTTTCTCCCTCAAAACTGTTTTGAGACAGAGAAAGGCAGTAGTGGCTGTTGCTGGCTGAAAGGAGCAACTGCCTTTTTCCTTCCAAGTGGAATTAAGGATGGGTACATCAGATAACATAGAAATAAGCACACGTCTGCACTGACTGCCAAGGTAAGAGAACTTGTGCTGCTGTTACACAGCTTCACTTCTGCCCCTGAGTCTCACCACATATGGGAGTTGTCACTGAGTATCCCCAAACTGCAGAGTAGAAACCGTGCTGAGCCCCCAGAAACCTCGTGAGTTTGGTCCACCTGCCCTGTTATTCACTGCTGCCTTAACTCTGGAAGAAGAAAAACCCTTGCCTTGTCCCAGGCCATTGTAGCTTGACTGCCTTCTCCTGCCAGAAAACTGCTCTGTCACAGCTAACCAGCGAAGTGACGATGATGTGACTCAACTGTTGTCACGTAGCCCTTGCTGTGCATGTAGACAATCGCAGCAGCGTGCTGGGGACAGAAAGGTGACGTTGCTCAGCAGGAGGGCTGTGTTCACTGTGATGCAAAGCTTCTCATTTATTTGAAGAGGTGCCACAGAAACAGAGCTGGGACAGCCTGTGACAGATCACCCATAACAAATCATCTCTGAGCTGACAGCGGCTTTGGAGCCACAGCTGCTCTTGTCATCGCCGGGAGGAATAAAGCTCTACACAGTCAGCTGCAGCTGGCAGTCCTGACCCTCACAGCAGCAGCAAGAAAGACTCATCGCTCTCTCCCTGTACCTTTGGAGATGAATCTTCTCTGCATCCATCCTGCTTTGAAGAGGTGTGAGGACAAGAAAATAAAATAAGATCTAAAATCTCTTTTCATCAAAATTGAAGAAGAATCTCTTGTGAGGTGATTTCAATGAAGACAAAGGAATGATCACACCTTTTCATGCCCTGTGTCTCTCTTAGCATGGCTGGGTTGCTTTTCTCTTGAAAAAATGTGTTCTGTCACACTGGAAGATTGAAATGGGAGGATAACTAGATATAAATTAACATTTTATATTGTGTTTCACTGTGATTATTGGCTTTCAAATGTCAACTACACTTGGAATAATAATTACCAGTGGCATTTATTAACTTAAATATCCCACAATATAATAGGTATTGTACTAAGGGAAATAAAAACTCAACAACTTGTGATATCTAGATAACAACTAGTGAAGACTTTAGACCAACTGCATATTTTTAACTGCAGCTACTTGTATTTTCATTACCTTAGTCCATTAAATAGATCACCATGTTTACTTTTCAGTTCTCCCACAGCATATTGCTGCAGGCGTATTTCAGAGAATATTTTAAACAGTGTTCAAACTACATAGATGTATACATCTAAAAAGTTTCATAATGTTTGAAAGAATATATGTAATGACATATCCTGCAATTTTACTATGCCTATTTTAGGCAGAACACATTTGTTTTGATTTTGAGATGCCTATTACTCTTCCTTTGAAATTCATGTCTCTTGTGAGATACACTCTTATCTCTCAAGAATAATTCAGGTTGACTAATAAACATGCAAACTTTATAATCTCAGACTAAAAATGTGTGGTGAGTTGACCCTAGAGGAGCAGTAAAATTCCCACCCAACTGCTTGCTCGCTCCCACTCCCTTCCCTGGAACCAGCTGGATAGGGGAGAAAATAAAAAAGACCAGAGTAAACAAGCTCACGAGTAGAGATGAAGACAGGGAGATCAATTCCCAATTACTGGGAATTTAATCTAGTTGGGAGAAAACTAGACTTAGGGAAATTAACTTCATTCATTGTCGATTGAGAGAAATGTTTGGGCACTGATTTGGATAACAACAAACAACAGATTTTGGGGAAGGGGAGGGGCCTGCTCCACAATGGGGCACCTCCTCCTCCAACCTTGGTGTTGCTCTGCTGCTTCTCACTCTTTCTGTCCCCTCCTCCTGCCTGTGTCCTATCTTAAATACGTTTCCACAGAGGTGCCACCAGCTGTGCCCGCACTGTGCTCCGCTGTGTCCTGTGCGGGGTCCAATTTGAAGCTGTCTGAAACCATCCCGCAGGGCAGCGCTGGCCCCTTCCCACAGAACCCAGCCCTGCAGCTCCCCCTGCCAGCACCTGGCTACCTGCTCCTCATACAGCAGGTCATTATTCAGACAGGAGGCTACACGATACTTTTCCACTGTTAATCATTCTTCTGTTTCTGAGCTGTTGTCGGTACATCTCAAGGGAAACAATAAAAACTAACGTGGAAATAGCAAAAAGTGACTGACATCTTGGAAAACTTCTCTCCTTTTAGAAGCTGATTATTGTCTACATGAGCAGTCACACATTAATGAATGGTGAGACCCTCTAGGTTGGTCTAACCAGACACATGCAGCATCACCTGGGGAGGGCCTCATTCTGTGCTTCGGAGTCTCCTTTCTCAGTCAGTCTCAGTCATTTCTGCTCTGAACTGCAAAGATGAATACTCAGTTATAAAAAGCATGTGACTTTTTTTTTTTTTTACAAAGCAATAGAAAAACTTTAAAATACAGGGTTTTCAGCATGTGTTTGTAGCCCACTGGAATGAATTAGCTTTTTGTTGTGCAAACCAACAAGTGGGTCTCCTATTCAGGCATTTAAGACTACAGCTAATTTGCAGGACTTGGACATATTTCTAAGGTCCCAGGCCTAGGAATATGTGTGGCTAAATCACGAGACCACAAGAGACAGGGACTCCTCAGCCTCAGGCCCTCACTTCTCCTCCCCTTGTAGGAAAGAAAGAAAACTGGGAATGCAGACAGTGAAGTAGCAGGAGTGTCCTCCAGACAAGTTTTCATCTGGTTGATGGGAGAACCAAGACCTTGGCTATTCCTCTGGAGACAATTTGTCTTTGGTCACTGCATGTTTCACACATTTACCTCTGTATCTGTCCAAATTCATCCAACTGAAGCAGCCTTGTTTGGAACACTTCATAGAATGGAGAATCCACAACTTCTTTGAGCTTGTTCCAATATTAATAATTTTCATCATTAAGTGTGTCCTGCTTCTTTTTGTACTTGGTTCCAGTCCCCAGACATTACTGCTTGTTGTGCCTTTTCCTGCAAAAACGCCTTTTGATACCAGTACTTTAATTCAGTTAAGTTTTTTAAGATAGTGAGAATTATTTAATTACGCTTTTCTCTGAAACAAGCTAAGCAGACAAATCTTTTGCTGCGAGGAATTTTCTTCAGTTTTTGAATGTTACAGTTTCTCAACACTCTCCCTTCTTGTAAGGTATCTTAGAAGCCTGGCCAGCAGTAGCAGACCCAGTATTTTTCAGGTGAAATTAATTCCCTCCTCCCACTGCCCTACTTACCAATCTGAGGATTGTACTAGCTCTTTTTGCAGGAAGATCTCAAGATTGCTAACATCCCCTACTGAGATGCTTAACCTGTGTCTCCAAATCAGTTCAGCAGCTCTTAGAGCTAAATTACTGATTTTGAAGACATAGCCACATTCCTTGCTCCTAAATGCACAGCTTTTCACTTGCTTGCATTAAAAATGCATTTTGTCAGTGATGTTTCACTGCCTTGTCCTTAGTGCTATTCGCCTTTCTGGCAGTTTTATGCCATGTAGATTTGATCAGCCACAGTGCTGTATCTGCTTTTGAGCCCTCTTTACTGACAGATCTAGTACTTGTGTCTGCAAAATCCCACCAGAAACACTCCACTCAGCAAGGATTTCACATCGCAGGCTACTTTGTAAGATCTCTAGTTTCATTCACAATCCATTTTAAAGCCCACCTCATTTCACCTGAGCTATTGCCAATTTCTTTATTGAAACCCCAGGCACTATTTTATCAAATGCCCTGTGAATCATATTTTATCTACAACTGAGGTAATAACTTCACATAATAGTGTCAAAGGACACAGTGGGATAAAACCTTTTTTTTCCTTCAGAATAACGTATCACTTTAAAACTACTTTCTCATGGTTTACATCCTTGTGTTCCAGTTTTCAACCGACTCCAGTATAATCCTTTTTATTATTTTGCCTGCATGGCTGGTATACTTCCTGCTGCCTATTTTCTTTTTCTAAATATTGTTAGCTAAGCATTTTGTCAGGCTCCTAGAGTGTATCAGACTGTATAAAATACGTTAAAACTGCCCACCAGTTGGCTGGAATTCTCTTCAACCTGCTCTGTGCCACTCTTGATGACAAACTAGTCCAGCCTCAACTCTTCAAAAATCTTGAAGCAGGACGAACTGACCCAGATTAGTTCTGGTTACTACTGCAAGTCATTAATTATACTGAGGAATGAGTTTGGCAGGAGACTTAATATTGTGCTTGATTTACCCATGTATTTGAGCATAAGAGGAAGGAAAGTGTTAACTGTGCTCAAGTCTAGCAATATGTTCTCCCACAGTAGTATGTGACATCATCTTGCATCGCTCAGGGTGACAAAGTAGAGCTGGTAGACTCCCACATTTTTTCTCAAAGTTAGCTCATGTACTTTGTACCTCATGTACTTTGGAGAGAGATGATTTTCGTTAGAGCTAAAACTGCAGAATATGCTCCAGAACTTTGAATGTCTTGATACACTGCCTAATGCCTCTGTACTTTTCTTATGTGAGAAAGGAATTTCTTTAGAAGTATTTAATTAGGGGGTTGTACAGTATGTTTCAAGCTATAGTAGGATTCCATCCAGTTACTGCTGACCACAAGAGAGAGATGAGGAGTATTAAAATTACAGTTCTTTGGATCCCAGTTTATACCAAATCCATGTCCTGGGTACTCCTCGTTGCATCTGTACCATGAGCAATCCTGCACAACAGTTTGCTATCTCACATCTCAGCACAGCTCTCAAGACTCAAAATTCTTTGATGATCCAAGATGCCTCTTCTGGCTGCCTGTGGGTGTGCTGTCTGGTCCCTCATGGAATTACAATGAGTATTCCTCCCGTTAGTTTGCTGAAACCCACTGCTTTGCAGTCCCATGTGACTTCTGTTGCAGCAAGGATCTGTGTCACTTTATTTTTGTGACATACTATAAGACACTGCTGCAGCCTGCAGTTCTCTGATTTCTGGCTTTCCAAAGGTTGTGTTCAGTCTCTGCTGCTGCAGTCTGTATCTTTGTTCATCACCCACTCCACAGGAAAGTCCCCCTCTCAGTGAATTCATGCAGGCCCAATGAATTAGGGTGAACTGTCCTGCCTTCCTATTCCTACCACAGGTGCACCTCAGGAACTGCTGTTTGCTTTGTGTATGTTTTCTCTTCATTCTTGTGGTATTATGAAAAATCCTGCCCATCCTTGCTACCTCCTCCACCCTTACCATCACCAATAGATCAAATTCCTTTGAGGGTCTCTGGTATGCTCTGTGTAACAGCTGGAAAGCCAATGTGTTGTGTTGAAGTCGGTTTTATTTAGATTTTTTTTCCCTTTTTAATTGGCTCAATGAATACATCCAGGGAAATAAAGAGCAAGGCAATAAAAGGGAAGCTATTAGAATGCAACACTGTGGAGCTGAAAAGCTGGCTTATTCAATCACTCTGAGTCAAGCAGAGATGACTGTAGTTACAGGGCTTCTCTGTGTCACTGCATTAGAAAAGTCATTGCCAGGAAGCACCTGGGGGGGAATATCCAGCTAACTTGGTGAGCTTGCTGCGTGTAAAGCTCCTGGGAGTAGCATTCAGCTCACAGAGTCAATGAACCAAGGTCAGAAAATTCAGATGCTGATGTCATTTGAAGAATTTAACTTTAATAATGCTTTTGAAGACATCTGTGTTGCCAGATTTTTTTTCAGACCCTACAGCCTTTGATAGCTTCAAAGTAATGATTAAGCTTTTAAAAATGGTGCCCTGTCTGTTGGCAACATATTTTTTGCACTGTAACATTTAAGCTTCACATATTTATCAGTAAAAAATTGATAATTTATATAATAATAAGTCAATTGATAATAATAATAATAATAAAAATAATAATTTATATATAATAAGAATTATATACATTTACTGTTTAAAAGCATCCTAAACAGACAACACAGTATTTTACCTTAACATGTTTATAAACTGTAAAACACTTGTAAGATTCTATTTCTAACAAAATAATTCACCTGTATTGTTTACAAATCTCAGCGAAATTATGTTATTCAATATTTATTTTAATCTTCTGTTAGGCAAAGAGTTGCAGCTCGCACCTGCAGAGCTCTGCAGTTTATAGCTCTTTGTTCAAGCAGCGGCTTTACCGATTTTGACAGGTACAATGAGCACAGACTACACACCTGACAATAAATGTGTCGGGCAGCTGTGGTGGGGAGGATCCAAACATCCACTCCCTGACCACGTTCTTCTGGGTGCCAGTCGCTTGGCCAAACCTTACAGGACTGAGCGAGAGGTTTGCACTGCGGGAACTGCCTCCAAATTCCAGTGTAACTGTACACAGTGCATGCCCCCAGGCAGCCGGGAGCTACTTCACCCCTTCTGGAAGAAAGGCTACTACGGGAAACCAAGTGACACCAAGTGTTGCCCAGCATAGGATTTCACCTCACGTATGTTTCAAAGACATCTGAGGAACTCTACAATTCTTGGTACTACGCCTGCATGAATTTTCCGCCTCCCAACTTTTCCTCACTCCCAGCAGTGTTAACATCCCAAACAAGACACTTAGGCTTGTTTCAGATCCACAAACATCAGCCTCAGGGGAGCATTTGACTTCACAGATGCCTGTGAATCTTGTCCAGGCTTGTGCTTCAATCATCAGATGTCCTGGCTAAGATGTAAAATTGCTACATCCCAGGCTAAGTTCAAGCACAAATATGTCTTCAGTGGCAATTGTGGCTGTTTTGCCACAAATTTGATGAGGATTGGGCTGCTGATAGGATTAAAAACCTTTTTCCATTGCTACACAGTTCTGTTCTTGAAATGAACACATGCTTTCCACCCTCTCTTGCATCAATCTGAACCTTTCTCTTTCTTCTGCCATCTTTTAGAAATATCAAACGTTCCATGAATTTTGCCACTTCGTTTGGTTAGTGCTAATGGCCTGATGATGCCAACACTTAGCTATCACTTTATTCTTTGAATTAAATTCATTCTGTAGTAACAGAGACGATGATACCAGCAGGAATCACACTTGTAACGATCAAATGTTGCAAGTGCCTAGGGAATACACAGGGAATCAACCTCTGTGTCATACAACAATTTGTATTTTTCCTAGAAATTTTCTCGAGTGTCCTTTCCCAAGTATTTTCTAACTCCATTCTTTCTGTTGGTTCTTGAAAACATCTTATTTTTCTACTTGGATATCTAGTTATGATGTTTCTATGCAGCTGAATCATGTCTGAAACAATTCCTCCCGGTATCATTACATTCTTCTTCCCTAACTTTACAGATTTTAATATTTTATCAACAACATGAGAGAGGAAATTGGCTGAGCAGTAAATGGATTAACAGCATCTGCCTCATTCGCACCACTGTGCCCTCAAACTTTTCTAGCATAGTTTTAACACCCACCTGATATTTTGAAGTCATATTTACTAACTCTTCATGAGTTATCTTAAAGTTAATAAGTTAAATCATGGCTGTCAGTTGCATTGTATGATTACTAACTCATTCATATAATTGTCACCTAACTTAAAAATCTTGAGAACAAATTTCATTGTACACCTTGGTCTTTGAATTTCTTCAGCTGATTACTTCTCAGTTGCATGCCACACTAAGATTCTTCCAAAAGACCATAGAGATCCAATTTAAAGACTGTTGACTTGACATCATCAGTTGTCAAAGTAATTTTAATCCTCTGTTCTTTGTGTCTTGCACTCAGGAATCCACACATAGTAGATTAATGCAACAGCTTTTGGCACATCAAAAATACTGATTTATCTTCATGAATTCCCTGTTTTAATCTTTCAGACCTATCCAGATGCACATCTAGGATCTTCTCATCATTTGCTTGTAACTTCAGAGATGCTGGCAATCTTTCTATGAGGTTGCTATTATCTTTGAACAAAAAAAGGTATTTTCTCATGGGATGGGAATTGCTCTTAGTATGCAACATTTTCTATTTCAGAACATTTAGATGTGAGGCCATCATTCTCACCATCTACCACTGTATTTTGATTTTTTTCACATTAAATATTCACAGAGAAAAAATTTCCACAAAAAAAGCTTTGATGGACACTATCTTTCTAGTGATGATGTCACAGATGACCATCATTGTGGATTTTACATTGATACATCTGAATACATGTGAGTTATGCTCATGCCTCCACGCGGGAGGTTTTTTGTCCTTACTTGACATTCTGCCTCATATGCCACTGGTCCCCCATCCCACGACATCTTCCCTGACTTCCCAGAAATCTCTCCTTTCTCAGTTCTACTGCCTTGCTCTTTGGAGAGTTTTTTTGTTATGCACAAACTGCAGTGCTTCTGATGACAGTGTCTCAGTCTGTGTCATTTTGCTCTTGCTTGAGTTTTCCATAATCTACGAAAATAGAATCTAATAATGAATGATGATCTCTCAGTTCATGACATGCCATTCAGGAAAGGGAATGACCTCTTGTGATTTCAATGAGGATTAATTGGGGAAGCTTTGGTCCATTTCCTTGCACTTCTTGTCACCCCATTCACCTTTATTGTTTTCACTTGGTTTCAGAAATTTCCCCCCTTTTTTTTAGCATTTCATTTCTTCAAATTCTTCTCCTCTCTCTTTATTTACCTTTCTTCCCTGATTTCAGGATTTGGAGTAATTTTGGCAAGTGTTGGTCCTTTTCACTGCCTCTCATTTCATCTCAGTCCATTTAGTTGTAGTCACTCCACTTCCAAATTTTCTGGGTTTTTTAATTGCATTTTATTTGATCTATTTTATTGATATCTCCTTTCCAGAGCATTTGTTAGACTTTGTTCTCTTATTTCAAGATTTCGTTCCCTTTCCTGAAAGGAAGAAATATAGAAATTCCTGAAAGGAAATATATGTGATGTGGGTTTTAGAAAGATGTCTTTTCTCTTTTCACACTCGTGTTCTTTTGACACAAATCTACCAAAACCTGTGTATTGTTTAAACTTAGATAAAATTATTAGTGTCATATAAATAGCAATACCAGCAGTGGGTTTATGAACAAAACTAGAATCTTGGCTTTATAGACCCTCTAAGGCATACAAATAAAACCTGTTAAAATGATGCAACAAGCCTGAAGTTTATTTACAAACTACAAGTGACAACACGTGCTGTTTGCCACCTCAGATGGCACTAGCTGCCACATCAGCTCAAGGACAAAAATCCTAAGGTATGGTCATAGATCTGATGAAAACAAGGATGCTTTCTTCATTAGAAGTATCATAAATGATACAGAGAAGTCACTTAAAAGTCAAATCACAGTTACATGACTTCTGCAGATGAGACTGCATTTGGCTGCCTCTCCATGAGGCATTATTAGAAAACTCCATGACGTTTAAATCATCTTTAGCATCTTCCTTTGCCTATAATTGACTTATACAGACTCTTCTCTAAACATTCTTTCAGATTACAAAAAAAGTTAAAAATAGTTAAATGGCTTTGAAAGAAGAAGGAAGAAATTAATCTCACAAAAACTGTGCAACAAAGGGAATGACTAAGCTTTTGTTTTAAGAGACAGGACTATCATCACAGAGGTAGCAATGAGAAAGGGAAACAAAGAAATGTTACTTCCTGGAGCTCAGATCTAACTTTCCTCCTTGTCCATGGGGAAGTGATAAATGGAAGAAAATGTGGAACAGCTGGAAAGGATAAAAGTATCAGAAGATGCAACAAAGCAAACATTCCCCCAGATGAATAGATTTCCCTTTGATCTAACAAAGATTCGAAATATGTCAGTTTTAAACAGAACAGAGAATGAGGATATGCAATAGACATCTATAATGGATAGGAGCAAGATGAAAGGTCTGAGATGAATCGTGATTGGTATGAAGTGCTCCAGGTTGTGGTTTGCTTTTTGTTTCTGATCTTGTACAACTCTCACAACTAGGTAATTACTTAGCTTCCTATCCCATTTAAACTGCATAATGAAAGCTGGGCTGCTTTTGGAAAAAATATCACTAAGTAAAGATTGCTTTTTTATTATTGATGGTTATTTTGGTAGGAATGCCAATATAAAATGGAATATGTAATTGCTGAGAACATCAACAGCAATAACCTGTCTTAGTGAAAAAGTTCATGA
>WAAG01018077.1:6503-19260 GCA_013390105.1 Tichodroma muraria | reverse complement strand
AGGGCAGCAGTAGACAAGGCAGTGTTTTGATATTTCAGCATTCAGGTTTAATGTTGACTGAAAAAATTAATCTTACCAAAATCAAGCCTATGATAGATGCCTCTGTCCCTCTCAGCTATATGAAAACATGTAGGAAGCATACCACTCCTACAACATCCCTTATTTGCAAGACTTTAGATGTGGAATTTATTTCATATATGCACTTATTTTAAAACTTATTCACATAAAAATAAAGAGGAAAAGAAAAAGTATATAAGTAAAGAAAATATACATATAGATGTGCCACGGTCCAAAAGATCCTTCATCATACATAAGTGGAGGAGAGAAACTTATTTCCAAATCTAAGTCTTGAAAATATCCAGCAGGCTGTCTTTATGCTCAACTTGCCTCCATCTCCAAGGTCTGCAGACTCCAAATTTTAGGTTTTTGGATGCAGTGCAAAGTTTGGGGGCAAATAGACTGAAAGCTGTCAACAGAAGGAAAATACAACATGGTTGTTATCAGCCAAAAAGCCTTTTCTAACTCATTTTTGTATCATCTGTGTCCATCCCACATGGACACGCTGCATATAAAATGGAAGTTAGTTTTCTATTTCTGTTTTCTTAAAAACACCACCAGGAGGTGTACCCCACCTCCCCTGCAAAAGAAGTAAGAGCACAGTTAACAATTCAGCCAGGTGCACTTCTTTGAAAATGTCTCTGACAATTGGGCTAAACAAACTAGAGGAAATATTTATCAAAAGAGTCACCACTTTATCATCCTCCTAAAGAGCAACAAAGAAGTACTAGCAGCACCTAATTGCCTTGACTTCAGATTTCTTCTACTTCTTCACCAGTGATAACATGGGGGACAATGTTCCGTCCTGCTGTTGTTATCTGAATAGTGCAGATGCTGGAGACTAGAGGAAGAAGGAGTCCTGTCTTTCTCTGATTCTTATTTCTACATTCTTTTGCATTGATGCTTCCCTTCACACAGTAGTAGCAAGTCCATTTAAAAGACAATTTTTAGTCCTGTAAATTTTCAGCTGAATTAATCTTTACCTATGTTACAATACAGGTGTGTGAAATGCTAATGCCAAGGGGAACGAAGGAAGAAGAGGACGAAGATGTATGACGTGCTTCTTTTTGGAGACAGCACCTAGTTTAAGCTATTAAGAAATTGTGGAACAACTTGTTGTTACCTAACTACTAGGAGTGGTTCCAGAACTTGCCATCAGTTTTGAGTATTTAGTGCATAACTGTAGAAAGCCACTCTGCTAGAGGGCAAAGCTACCACTAACATTCAGAAGCTGGCTACCCAGACTACAAATGCTACAAATTCATGAGCTAATAGTTTGGCAAGTCAATTACTGCATCAGGTTAGCAACATCATTATCTAAATGATTTACCTGCAGGTTTTCAGGATCAGGGATTTACCCAAAATCGCAGTCGTTCCTATAAGGAAACAACACCATGAGAGACCCATGTTGGTCAAAAGTAGATGTGGATCCTGTGCACACATATTTTCATGTCTCAGAGGTGATCCCATGAAACAACTGCCTCCTTAGTTACATTGCATTCCATATTTTGAGGAATGTGAGCTTTTATATCAAAACTTGCCCAATAAAAGAGTTAGGAGTTGTCTGTTAAGATTTTTCTTCCCCAGAGGTTTAAGGGGCTCTTGAAGAACATGGAGTATTTGCCCCCAAGTAACTTTATGTATGCAGAGTCTTAAGTTAATCCATAATCTGGCACACAATTCAAGACTTACTTCCTGTAGTAGCTAGTTTGTGGTAATGACATGTCATTTCTGTAGATTATGTAAACTGCTGGCTCTGTTTTCATACTTCAATAAAATCTGTTTGCAGAGCTTGTACTTCTCCTTTCATCACAATTAGGCAGAAGCTCAAACAACAAAACTTTATTGTTCATGTCTGTAAGTTAAATAACAACTGCAAAGTATAAAATGGTTTTAAACCAATATAACAATGTGCAAAACACTGCTAAGTTCTACTGATATTACAGTGTACTTTCAGAAGTGACTGATGTGCAAAGGAATAACACAAGTACCGTCTGCTGGCAATTCTCCCATCTCCTCTCCACACACCCTTATTTCTTGTCTAAGTTCATAATGGAGTATATGAGAAAGAGCTTAGTATGGCTAAACTCTGGGATCAAACACTACAAATTTATATACATTCAAACTGTGCTTTGTATCTTACATTCAGACCAAAAAAATATTAACAATCTATTTCTCTCTTCGAACCTTACAAAAGTGCTGAAAACTCATTTTTTAGAGATCAAGATATATATGAAGCACTTTAAAGTTGTAAACCCTTACTAAAAGTTAATTGGCAACACTGCTGCAGAATACAAACTCAACTGATGAGTTTCTTTGCAAGTATCTTTACTTACCATCTTTGAGTACTGAATTGGCAGCAGTCTTGTCCAATTAATTTTGACATGAATGAAGGATGATAAAGCAAACTATTTAACCAGTACTTAAATCCTGACTACTCTTAAAAGTCCGTAAGACATTACACAAAATACTAGTACTCCAGTTCTAAGAGATGATCCAACATTTTCTGAGAAACGACGCTCAACTCCTGGACTCCAGTTCCAACAGATATACATGTACATACAAAGCCGTAGTAGGTAGTTGAGTTCAGGTCTCTGAAGTAATGCTGGGAGCTGTGACTTAAAGAGCTCCTGCTCTCTGGCTGAGAGGTGGGGGCACCAGCACAAAGAACAGTGCACAAGCAAGGCTGGTACAGTGCTGCATTTGATAGTTTGCACTCCAAACGTGCCACCCGAGATAGCTGGCCTGCAGTGGCCTCTCCTCTGGACACACCCAGGCTCCTGAACATGCCTATTTACTACTTCCTTTCCAAATGTTAAACTTCCCATAACCTTATCTGCATTTACAGAGCTGTGGGTGTTAATACTAACAGCCACTCCATACTTAAGATCAGTAAGCTTTACTAAGGCAGTAACAACCCAATTAGGTGATCAGTGGCTTTGCTTTAGCTAATTTTAAAATTTGTTCCTAACAACCAGCAACACAGTACACTGGTGTGGCAATGGACAAAACTCCATCAGACAGGACACCCACTTTCAAAACACCTAGAAAGCTGTGGTATTTCAATGTACATGACAGCTTTATAAAAGGCTGGTGACTGCACAGCATGTTTTGTGGTGGAGCTGCATCATGTACAAAAGCAGGGGGAGATGTGCTGAGCTACCTAAAAGGCCATACAAAATCCTGCCTGCCAATTTTTCCTTCAAAAATTTGCAAACATCACATCCCCTGACTTTCCATGAAAAGATGGTGAAGAATATTGAAGCTGCTTCAACGATTTGCTTGAGAAGTGCCTCTTTCTCTCCAGCCAGCACTAAACCAGTGACAGGTATATAAAACTCAGTTTCACTGACCTCTATACTTAGGAACCACAACTGGCCATTGAAACCAGCAAGAACAAACAAAAAGCAAGTCTTTCTTTCCGCCTCTCTCCTGGAACCAAAAAGCAGATCTTTGGTGACTCTTCATTATAACAGATATTCAGTATATCATCCAAATACCCAGGGGAGTATTAAATGAAAAGTTTTTTTTACAGAACAGTATTATTGAAATCAAGCCATAAACCTCTTTATTCTAAAGCAATTGTGCTTATGAAGGTCATATATTGGAGTGGAAACTCTTCCCTCTCCCTAACTATAGGTTTGGGGTGTGTGTGTGTGTTTGCTTTTGTTTGTTTGGGTTTTTTGAGTTTTTTTGTGTTTTCCCCTCTCCTCAAGAAAGAGGCATGTGACCATGGAGTAGCCCTTGGTGTTCTAATCACAAGACCTGTCTCAAACATTTTGTGACAATGAGATATGGAGGGGGTAAGGAGAAATAAAACAAACAGCTGTGTAAAGCTCTTCTATCATTCTCAGACCTAACTGGAGCCAGTAGTACCAAAGTGAGAACCAAAAATCCCTTCAACATTATAAATGCTAGCCATTCACCAGTCAGTCCTTTCTTAAAACTTAAACAAATAAATAAAAATTAAAAAGGCAGACAGTACTTAGGAGCTAAGCCTTTGCTAGCAATTAAGCCACCAGAACCTCTTGGGCAGAGATTAGCAAACTAAGCAACCTTTTGGTTATTCTCCCATGCCATTCAGCTAGTTAACAAAACTGTTCCATTCTTTGACTGATGGTCCTTGCAGAGTTCCTCCTATGTGAGGCAGCAGTAGGGACATTCAGGCTGGGGCTCTGCTGTGCTCCGTGCTCCCTCTTCTGGCACCCAGGCCCCGCCAAAAGCCAGCAGCAGCCTCGGGGGGAGGGAGGGATAGGGGATGTTGGGAGGCTACCGCAAATGTATCCTGTTGGGTACACAACACTTCTATTTCTGTCTTTATCAGGGATTTACAGAGTAGCGAGTTTCTTGTATCGAACTGGTGGCCTCTAACGAAGTGCTTCCTATTTTCTGAGTTCCAAATTCAAGCCGCTGGAAAATAAATGCAGAAATATCAAGGAGTATCTCCCGTATGCATAGAGCCTTCTCAGCACTGCAAATGCTCTGAGGAACAGAGCATCCCAATAACGCTGCACAGAAAAAGCCCTAATAATGCAGACAGGACCACAGCATGTACCCACAAGTTCAAGAAAAACCTATTGCTGAATTTAACACAGCTCTAAAATTACAGCTAGCACTCCTACTGCTGAACAACCTCTACCCTCAAATAACCTGTACATTATATTCAGTGAAACTGTGCTTTGATTAAATGAAAACCAACCCAATTTAGCAGCCATTCTTTTATTGAATCCCTCTATGCCTCAGCTTTCTCAGCAATACAGTGATGATAATGCTACTACTTCAGAATTTTGGGAACTCATTAGTATGAGCATTCAGATACTCTCCTAATGATTCCTCAATAAAAGCCTGCAGGAAAAGAAAAAAAAAATCTATATTCAGATAAACACTTAACATCATGCAGATAGAGAGAAATAACTTTTCTATTCTTTTAATTCAGTGAGAAGTTTCCATCTCAAACTGAAGGATCATGCATTAAAAAAGTGATCATATAATTAAGAATTATCATGATACACATGCATAATGTCACAGATGGAAAACTTAAGCAATCAGCACTGAATTCTTCAATTTAATTTTCATATATGTTAAGGTTTGCATGTAATTATACATAATTTTATGTTCAGATGCAAACAAAAACTATTAGCCTTTTATTTGATGTCAAGAACTCTCTGGCAGATAAAAAATTAGTAAATTGAATGTCTATGTGTTTTTTTCTATAAATTAACAAACTGATCCTGAGATTAACTTGGCTGTAGCTAGTTACCCAAATATTAAAAATAATAATTAAAAAACATCTTTGAAAACTTAATTAGCATAGTTTGGCAAAAGGAAATGATTCCTTAGAACAAAAATTAAATGACATTGGAAAATTCACACTATCAAATACATACTATAATTTCTGTATATTACTGCAAACATGACACAAACACCTGGCTTAAGGACACACAACTCCATTTTCATAACTTCTAAGCACAATTAATTCCAATGGAACACCATGGAGGCTCTGTAATAGCTTGGCAACCTCTCAAAGGAAAAACTGTGACATTATTTAATTTTCTTAAAGCAAAGTGAAGAATGAACCCAGACTTACTAAAATAGAGGTAACAGATGAAACACAATATTCTCAGGGTTTCATTCACAGATAGGCTTACCTCACTTTTATTGTCTTATAAATCTAGCCAAACTTGTAGCATTAAAGAAAAAAATCATCTATTTTGACTTTGTAAAGTATCACTAGAGTAACTTCATGAAGGATAAAACAAGACAGGAAGAAGTTTCATTCCGAGAGACAGCTCTGTAAGTTCAGGCCACTCCTGTTTATGCTGAGGAACTTACTGCAAGCAGTCTGTGGTATGGCATGTGACTCAAGCCACTGGGAAGTTTGTGTTCAACAAACTAGAATAAAATACTTAGAAAAATAAAGAAGTGTAATTTCTTGATTTGTAATGAAGTGTGAATAGTACTTAATATTCCTGAATCAGCAAAAGATAGAAACAAACTTCAGGGCAAATGCAACTAAGAAGATCTGTATCTAAAGTCACCTGTGACACTGCTTGAAAGCACACAGAGAGGGAGTTGTCCCACTCAAAATAATCAGATTTTCCTCACTCCCTTGCTCAAGTCCCCATTTTCTTTCATCTCCCTTTCTTTGTTCTTCAGCTGGACTGTTAGAGTTTTTCCAGCTTCTTGACTGTTTTCTATTACATGTGAGGGAGTTTCATGGAGGGAAGAGACCTTTCCCCAGTGCGCCGTTTCCCCACTCGGCACACAAGCTAGATAAGGACAAGGCTAAGCAGACTGGCACTTGCATAACACGTTTGAACGCGGCTACACCCCAAATACCCAGACTGCACTTTTGCCTCTTGGTAAAGAGTTAGGGGGCTATGCTCACTCTTCTCTGAACACTATTAAGTGTATCTCAGCTCAGAACCAGACACTGACCCTGCTCTGTGCATTAACTGCTCTTAAACATAAAGATTCTGAGAGCCTCAGAAGCCCCAAAATCAAGAATTGATAGAAGATACAGGAGCATATATATGCATGCCATTTCTGCATTTTCCTAGGCAATTTTCATTGCTTACAAAGAGAGTTTGCAGCAACGTTCTGGTAAGAAAAATCTCATGTTAAAGTTCAAAATTCAGAAGTAGTAGCAGCTCAGCCTAATAAACATTTTTATAATATCTGCAGATTAAGAGTCATAGATTCCCCTAAGAGCTTTAAACGCTATCCTGTTTCTGCAAGCAACAGGAACTGATACTCGACTACATTTGATAACCCTTTGTAGTAAACAACTCCATAAACTATTTCTCATTAGCTTTCTTTTTCTCAGTTATATTAGACACAACTGTAGTTAAAAATTTAAGTCCCATGTTTTAAGTGTGATTTTCAAATTAGCTATCACATCAGCATTTGACCAATGCACTAAGTTTGAGGGTATTTGTTTTCCAGCTACTCTGAAAATAAAAATACTTCCTTTTATCTGGCCAACACAACAGCATTCAATGCAATGCACCTATCCATCAGCAGTCTGTAAGGCCAAATCCAGATTAAGCATATCATCAATAGATACACTGAGAATCATAATTAAAAAACAACAAATTTTTCCCTTTAAAGTACATCTGTGGGTATTCATGTGTTTTCACTGTTCTTGAATTGCTTGGGCAATTTTAATAGATTACTTAGTTTATATGTTATTTGGCCAGTATTACTTTTATTTACTATTTAAGTTTTCAGAAGTGTTTTTCTAGCACATATTATACTGAAATGCATAAATCATCATGTGTATTGTCTGTCTACATATTCACAGTTGCACAAATTACTTCCCTTTTCATTTATGCCCATATAAAAGTTAGGTAAGGCAACTGCTTACTCAGAGAAATTTCAACATAATTTTAGCTACTGTTGACTGTCATTGAATTGGTAAAAACATAAAGATGAGACAGTGCTACATGACAAGGAAATATTGTTGGCAAATGTGCAGTACTGAGAACTCATCTACTAGTAGGATTTCACCACTTCTACTTATAACAAACATCATGAAGTTATTAGGTTTAGCTTTGCTTTAAGTTAACTGGACCTTCCACATCCAAGTATGACACCATAATTCTTCATCTACAAAAATCCTTTGCCAAATTTAATCTGATCATTTCTGTATTTCTGAGCATGGTTCCTTTTTAACATTCAGAAGAACTCTCTCAGTTTTGCATCTCAATCAAACTTTCACACATTCAACCAGAAACATGAATCACACCAGTGCTATTTCAGGGAACAGTGTACAGCTATAGTGGCAGGGGGAAGTGTGCCATCCACCAGATCACACTGACATAGAGGTCATCATAAAGTAATGTGTGAGATTTAAGGTAAAGGTAATTTACTAAGACCAAATCCTTCTTTTAAAAAACAAAAAAAAAACAAAACAAAAAAAAAACCTGCACCCATTTGCTGTCAGGACATTCACGATTTCTGCGCTACAGATCAATGCTCGCCAGAACATAAAAACATTTTTTGCCATTGAGGCCCTAACCTGCATTACAGTTACGATAACTTAAAGCAGCAATTTTTTTTTTTCCTGCAAGAAGATGATATGAATTTGACAATCTTTCTAAACATACTGTTGAAGTATTGCCAACCCAGAGCGTTTAGTACACCTAAGTCAGCACCCACAAAAGAATCAGTATTTCAAAAGTATGGCAGTTTTGAAATCAAGTGGGAATGCAATTACGTACTTATTTTTACTTCTCCTTCAGTTGCATTTAGGGTTTTCCTGCTTTGTGTTTCATAGTCCATTGCACAACTGAAAAACCATCAGCTTTGAAGTGCTTATAACTTAAGAGTTTAGATGACCATAAGAGAGGTGGACCTTTGTGAAGAACAGCAAGTATTAAAAAAATACAATAATTACAGATAATATTTTTAAGTGTTTTATCAATTTACTTGGGTATTTTCAATAGCGTTTATGTAGCCAAATTTTCACTCTGTTTTACTTCCTGTTGAAATGAGGAAGGTGCACATCCTGTTGGAAGACTTAGGAGGGTGTCATAAATTATTTAAATAATCAGCTTTAGAGGGTGGGTCTTCTCTATGTAAAAGTGTTTTAAATTTTTTTTTTTTAAGATCATCTAATCCAGGCCTCCTGAGGTAGTTAAGTTCCAGTAACTGCACTGAAAATTGTGAACAAGTATGCAGAAGTAGGCTGTAATGTTGGTCCTCCACCTTCCCACCTTTGCTGTTTAGCACTTCATTTCATGCATAAATGAAATCTTTCACTTATGATTTAATGGTGTACCATTGAAGACTAGTCACAGTCTATACTAAGTAGCAGAATCTTTAAAAGAAACTAGCACACTAAAAAGTAATAAAGAATTTTAAAGTATTATTCAGTAAGAAGGGGTAGGGCTTACTGAGTAAATGCCCCTTGCTGAAGTGTACATTTGCCTCAGCAAGCTAAGCAAACAGTGAAGTCTTTAGTCCAGCATATGCAGTGACTCCAACATTTTAACATTTTTTATTAAATATGGTAGAGCTACATGCTACTAAAATTTGCCAATTTTGCCTTTCTGACCTTCTCCTCTACCAGAAGTTCATCCTGTAATTCTTGTGCTTATTTTTACATGGCACCTCTATTATATGCTGTCTGCAGTCTTAAGAGGGAATTTACTGGATTCTCTACCCCATCTAACAGGCTGCATTTACAAAAACCACATAATATAGCACATGCACATATACACAAAACTAACTTCTAAGGATTTACAGTTTACTGTTTAATACAAGTAGCATATAGCTAGTGATACTAGTTACACTCCTCAGAATATAATGTTGCTACAATTCAAGAGCAGCACAAGCAAAAAGGTAAATGAGTGATATTTCACCCACCAGAAAGCAAATGCAGAGTTAGTGGCACACTGACAAGAGCAGCTGTGGCCTGCTCTTTGTAAAGCAGCAATACTGCAGATAGGTAATAAGTGCAGAATTTAGTATTAAAGATCAGAAAAGAAAAAAACAAAAACAAAAAAAAACCCAAACAAAAAACTGTAACACAGGATACATCTGCTTGCTAGAACATTCACTTAACATAGCTATACTTAAAAAACCCCAACCAACAGAGAGGCCAACAACCCATGCAGGCAGCACTGAATAGTGACAATTCAGGTACTGGACCTATCCTGTCTGCAAGAATTGCGTAACATTTATACACCGAAATTCACTGTATACGATTACACAAACAGTACAGGTTTTATTTTGCAAATAAACTCAAATTGCATTGACAAATACTATACAGAGATCAATAGGACCTTCTTCTAAATAGCAAGATTTTCTCAGTTTCCTTACTTTTGATCCTTGACTCTCTAGCACTCAACAAGATATTTCATAATTCCTTAATATCAAGGTAATTTTGGTACATTTAAAAATTATAACTTCCACCAGAAATAGGTCATTTCCTTTATTTAATACCTTTAAAATGCATGCATATTAAGAGAAATAGGTCACTAAAAATGGTCTTAATGCACAAGCCCCTTCCCTACCCCTAAAAACGGAGGAGCCCCATTTACAAACACGAAACAAACTCCGTGGGGTCATACTAGAATCAGCTTCACAACCTTATCGTAAGGGATCTCCACCTGTTTCAGCTATAAGCAGAATAACCAAGCAATAAGAACCAAGACATCGTTAATGTAAAATAGTAATTATTACCAAGCTAGCATCGCAAGATCAGAGTCCAATACAGACATTTTGTACCTTGGTGCTGGATAATGTTACTTGAAGCATCAGCCTAATAGCCGGTTTATTCATAAGGCACGCACTAAAATGAAACAAACAGTAATTAAGTGCTGACAGTGACCTAGTTAGCTACACAAGGAGCTCGATCGTCCTGTCATTCATTACAGGTTCGCCGGAATCCGACAGGAACGGTCCCGTCCGCCCGGGCAGCGAGGGAGCGGGGCGTAGCGCCCCCCGTGCGGGCAGCCCTGGGCTCCAGCCCGGCGTCGCCAGCCGCTCCTGCAGCCCCCGGGGCTCCGCAGCCCCCGGGTCTCCGGGAGCTACGCCCCGGCGAGGGCAGCGCCAAGGCCGCCTGCCTTGGCCTTCGCCTTCCCCTCCCCCGCGCCGCAGCTCCGGCAGCTCCGCGCTCAGATACCGCAGCCTCTGACTCGCTCACTGCTCGCGTCCCCCTTCACCTCCCTCTCCTCCCTCCCCCAACGCGCGCGCTCGAGATTCTCCTCTCGGCGGCGGGAGGGCGGTGAAATCCTCCGCTCTCCTCCCTCCGTGCTCCGTAACGCGAACGAGCCGCCGCCTTCTGTTCCTCAGCCTCGGCCAAGTCGGCGTTTGTTGACAGGCTCTGCCGGGCACAAAATGGGGCTGCCGCTTCCATGGGCGCCGCCATTTTGTGAGGAGCCGCCGCGCTCCCTTGCAGCATCCGGAGCCTCAGTCGCGGCGGCCGCAACAGCCCAGGCGCGCCGGAGCGGCGGCCGGGGTCTGTGTAATGGTTGAATAAAGTGACCCCGTCTAGGGAATCCCCGGCTGACAGTTACGTAAGGGACCGTGCGCAATTGCTGTGCTTAGCATGGAAACCCACCTAGCCCTGCTACGCAACTTGCCTGTCCTCGCCTCTGCCTCCCGCTCCCCTCACAGAGCGCCCAGGCGAGCGGTGACTCACCTCTGCCGACCGCCCCTCGCGGAGGGGAGACCCCTTGCTTTTAAGGAATTTTTAAGGCATGATTAAAAACCACCGCCCTCCCGTGAAGGGAGGTTTGACTGTGTGTCTAAAACAGCCATTTAGCCCCCCAGTCGCTTGTTTTAAACCTGATTTGTATTATCCTGGCTTTGGCAGTCTTACGCATGCTGTAGCTGAAATAGAAGCTCAGAGTGTCAGAGACAGGAGCTGCAGACCGAGATCTGAAGGTCTAATTTTAGGGGAAGGGGAGGGGGGAAGGCTCTTAATGCTACAGTGAATAAGACACTATGCATTTCATACTCTGAAATCCACACACCGCCAACTTTCAGTACAGAGTATTAATTTGAAACTCAGCTATTTCTCCGTCCTTCCCTCCAAAATCATGAACCCAGGGCAAATTTTACCAAGCATTATTGTATCTATCTCTATATTCAAGCTGAAACAGCACTCAAGTCAAAATGAAAAAAAAAATATTCCTCAAAAAAAAAATTCTTTTATGAAGTTAGTACATGGACTAGAAAGGAATGTCAGATTTCCTTTTTTAAGTGCTCACTGGAGGCCATCATGTGCCATTGATTCTAAAACACAGCTCCTTACTGACTTTACTGAGTTCTGCTTAAAAAAAACCAACCCTGTAGGCCCGATCTAGGTTTGGATTTCAATATACAGGTTGTGAGGGGCAAATATTCCTTCAGAGTCTCTTAAACTGGAGCAAGCCCTCACCTGTGGCTGTTTGCATGCCAGGGAAGGACAAATGCCCACCTGGGTATCACCTGCTTTACCTGAGGAGCAAAGGCTCGACGGAGGGCATGCTTCACCCCATGGGCTCTTTCTTGCTCCAGTTTAGCACAAGCAGTACCAAGCTCCAGCATGGTCCACGCGCAGGTCTTCTCCTGGTTTCCCATGTGGAAAACACGTCAGGAGGTGAGGGTTTACAAACACTGCGCACACTACAGGCAGAGGGGAAACGGCTTCCAGTGCCACTGGGGGCTGCTGCCCATCCAGGGTGACGGCCAAGACCTTCCTCCTCCATTAATTTTGAGCTGTATGTTCCATTAATCAATGTACAGAAAGATATGACCGGCTTAGATTGTATACAGCAGTCTTGAGGCATTTAGATTACAGGCAGTAGTACCTCAAGAGAAAAAAAAGGAAAAAAAATACATGGAGTGACCCTGAGCTTAGGCTCCTGCTGACAAACCTCTCCAAGGCACCTTCTACTTGGGGGAGCACTCGGCATTCTCCTTTGGGAAGTTTTAAAGCCCTTATGCCTCGAAATGAGGGGTTCCTGCTGCTCTCCCCCCGCCCCCGCCGTGCCATCCGGGGCGACTTCCTGCCCTTGGAAAGACCTCGGCCCGGGGGACTCGGAAAGTTTTCCGAAAGTCCACATCGCACCAGTGCCCCCTTCGGTTGTTGTTTTCTCTCCCCTTGAACTCAGGGCGTTGGGTTTAGTCCAATTAAAAAATTCGTCCCCGCTTTCCAAATCCACCTTTCCCGCCCCCCCGCCGGCAGCCAACAGAGAGAGGCCGGTCG